>VDFB02347423.1:0-55215 GCA_007258455.2 Sequoia sempervirens
AAAAAGTCTTAAGTAAAAAAATTAATTCTTCAAATAAAATAATGATTGAAACATAAAATATTTTTTTTAAATAAATAAAATAACTCTTCAAATAAAAATAAAATAATTAATGTAAATAAAATAGTTTCTTACCCTTGTTCATGGTGTGGTTAGAGTTCTCCCTTCTTATGATCTGGAAGAGACTCGGTGGATCTCTCTAGAGAAGGGATGGTATAAGATGAATTTTGATGGTGTTGCAAGAGGCAAATTAGGTCCTTCAAGGGTTGGTTGTATTAGAAGAAACCATGAAAGGATATTGACAGAGGTAGAACAAAAAATTTGATAGTCGGTATAAATAATGAAGCAAAATTTCAAGTGACACTATTAGGGCTCCAAATATGTAGAAATTTAAAAATTAAAAATTTATGGGGACTCCCTCATAATTATAAATGTCCTACGTAATTACATATGCCAAATTGAAAGCTTAATAATTTATTGATTCATTGTGGGGAGGCTTTGTACATCTTTGAGGAATTCAAGTTGAGATACGTTTACCATAAAGCTAATGTTGCAACTGACGGGTTGGATAATGTGACAATTGAAATGAACAAGGAATTGCATATTTCCAACTCTATTAGTCTGTGGCATAATCTTGCCCCAAATCTTCTATCTTTCCTCTCCAACTTGGTTTAAAGTTTTTTTATCATTCCATTATGGATGGAGGATTTTGGTGTGAATGAACTGTCAAATATGGGATAGCCAAACTCATGTTTGACAGTTGGAGAAATAATGAGTCTGGACCCCTAGTTGTCGAATGAGAGGAATACAAATATAGAATAGAGATATGAACCTTGTTTCATTGCATTCGACATGGATAAAACAATTTTAATTTAGGCAAAAAAGAGTAAGATTGCTTTTAGGGGTGAGGTATTAGAGCTCAGACAAAAGGTGTTTAGGACTAACTTAATGGTGGTATTGCATGCTATGAAGTCAATGTTGGGAGACACCTTTCTCTCCCCTTCACACCATTACTAGGTAAACGGAAATATGTCTTCCATATTTTTAATAGTGTTCCTAGATATAGGAGAATCAAAAGAGGTAATTCAAATGATGGTTGAAATACTCATTAAAGTCCAATGGTGTGATGGGTTGAAGAAATTTATGGATGATTCAATTCTTGGTTTGGGATTTTACCTTAATAATGGGAATTAGCTTCAAATCAACCTTCATTTCTTTGGCTTATGGGTACCTTTTATTATTAGAACAATGGGAGAAGATGAGAATGCTCATTGTCAAAAAGTAAAGTGGGGCATTGAATTCTTGAAAGCGGTTGCCAACGTCTTCTCAACATTAGAGGTCAATTGGTCATTCACTTTGCAATCTAAATGTGAGGATTATGAAGATGGCAGTGCAAATAAAGGTTGGGAAATTGTTTAGGCTTAGGAGTAGTTAAGGGTATTCTATGACTGTTATTTTTTGTTTTATTTTTTGTTAAGAGTCTAATATTATTGCTATAAGCTTATGATAATGTAAAGGATCTCCTATGGAGCAACCAAACAATTGTAATCTTTATTTTTGAAATCAATGTACTGGGGTATGACTTCCTAAAATTAGTTTCACTAGTCAAATTTTAAAAAAATATTCTAAAATAAAATAAAATTAATTATTTAAATAAAATACAAGCTATCCATATACATCTCTCTAAAATAACAAAAGAAAAGAAATATTAGATTATTCCAAGAAATCTATATACATATCTCTAAAATGACAAAAGAAAATAATTATTAAATCGTTAAAAAAATATTTTTATTTGTTATTTTTTTAAAATTTTAAAATTAGAAATATCTATATACATTTCTAATAGTGAAATAAAATAATAATTTATTTTATTTGAAAAATATTTGTAATTTATTATTATGTTGAAGGCATTCCCTATATGAACATTACGATTGACTTTAATGATCGACGATTGAGAATGTGGTAGAATGATGGTTGACTATTGAAAAAGATCTTACCGTTCAATGAACCCAATATAAAATAAATAAAAATAATGTTAAAAAAATAAAATACTTTATACAAAGAAAGAAAGCAAAGAATCAATATTCTTTCTACATTTCCACTAGAAAATATGTTTTACATTCATATTATAAAGGTCAAAAACAAAAAACAAAGAAAAAAAGCAAAGAATTAGATATTGTTTCTAATTTTCCATTAATATTTAAAGTGTATAAATTATATTATTATTATTATATATAATATTTTATATAATATAAGTTGCTATAATTTATATTTTCTATTGTTTTTCAAAAAATATATTTTTTTTATGGTATTTTTATTTTAGATTATAAAATATATATTTTTAGAATATTCTTAATTTAATATTATGAAATAAAATTACATTTTATATATTTAAATATTTTTAGTATAATATTATTATATTTAGATATTAAATATTTAATATTTTTTTTTTGATTAGTCCAAAAAGTCATAAGGTGGCTCAAACCATATATTAAAAGTTCAAAAAATATTAACATTACAAGCCTAAAGAAACAAAAAAGGAGTTGCAACAAACTACTAGTGTAATCTAACCCTAGCCTATGACTCCATGACATTAACATACCCTGCTATCCATTACATTAGAGTGGCTGAATTACCCCTGTTTAGGGATGGTGCCATTGCTCACCAGTGCGTCGTCCCACTGCACCAACGTTTCAATTGTCGACGCCCTCCCCCAGTTAGTTGTCCCGTTGGCATTGATCAACTCTTCAGTAGTGATGTATGCTTGCAGCCAACCGACCCCCTCATCTAGCACCACACCCAGAATTTGCTTCAAGAATTGTATGCTTTTCTTCGCCGTTGCTAAATATTTAATATTTATATACACTATAAGTTATTAAATATAAATATCATATAACTTTTTACATACATTATTAATTAAAATATGAAATATATTATAAGTTTAATAATTATTTATATTTATTTTTTAATTAATAATTTCTATTATTTTTAAAAATATTTTTTACTATTTATATTTTTATGGTATTTATTTTTTATTTTAGATTATAAAATATAATTTTCTAGAATATTCTTAATTTAATATTATGAAGTAAAATTACATTTTATATATTTAACTATTTTTAGCATAATATTATAATATTTAGATAATATATATTTAATATTTATATACATTATACATTATTAAATATAAATATAATTTAAATTTTTACATATATTACTGATTAAAAATATATTAGAAGTTTAATATTTATCCGTATTTATTTTTAAAATGTATATTATATTTATTGAAAAATATATTCAATTTATTAAATATAAAATATGATGCATATTATTAAATATAAATATTATACACATACACTTCCTTTTCCTCCCACCCTATCTCTATCTCTCTACCTACCACCTCTTGTATCTCACTCTTTCCCCCTCTATATATTCCTCTCTCTACCTCTCTCTCTCCATATCACTTCTTATATCTTTATCTTTCTATCTCTCCATCTCCCCCTCTCTCATCGTCTCCCTCTTTCTATCTCTATTTCTCCCTCTCCCTCTTTCTCTCCTTCCATCGCTCCCTCTCTATATGTTTATCTATCTTTCTCACACTACTATATATCCATATCTATCTCTATCCCTATCTCCCCCTCTCTCCTTGTCACTTCCTCTTTCTATTTCTCTCTATTTCTCTCTCCTCTCTCTATTTCTTTCCCCACATCTCCCTCCCTCTTTATCTATTTATAAATATATATCTCCCTCTCTATATCTCTCCATATCTCTCTCTCACTCATATACACACACTCCCTCTTTCTCCTTCCCTAGCTCTATCTCTATCTCTATCTCTCTATCTTTTTGCCTATCTATACCTCTCTCTATTACTTATCTCTATCACCTTCTTTCTCTCTCACTCTTGCCCCCTCTATCTCTATCTCCCTATCTCTCCCTCCTCCTCTCCATCTATATCTCATTATGTCTACCTCTCTCTTTCTATCTCTCTCTCTCACTCCTCTTTATCTCTTTCTATCTATCTCCTTATTTCTCTCCATATACATCTATATCCTTTCTCTCTTTCTCTCTCTCTCCTCCCTTCTCTCTCTATCTTATTCACTCCATCTCTCCCTCCATCTCTTCTACTCTATATATTTATCTTTATTTCTCACTCAATCTCCCTCTCACTCATCTCTCTATCTCTTTCTATCCATATCCTTCTCTACGTATATCTCCCTATCCATCTATCTCCCTATCTCTTTATCTATTTTCCCATCCCTCTCTATCTCTCTATTCACCCACTATCTATATCTATATCTATATCTCCCTCTCCCTCTCCCTCTCCCTCTCCCTCTCCCTCCCCCTCTCCCCCCTCTTCTTCTTTCTCCCTCTCTACATATATCTCCCTCTTCCCAATCTTCTCCCTCTATCCCTCCTCTACCTATCTCTCTCCCTTTCTCTCCCTCCCTCTCTCTATCTCTCCCCATCTCTCCCTCTCTTGCTCCCTCCCTATCCCCTATCTATCTTTATATCTCAACCTCTCTCTCCCTTTATCTTCTCATATATCTCTACATCTATTTCTTTCTCTTCCCATTTATCTATCTCTCCCTCTTTCTTTTTTTCTCTCTCTGTCTCTCTCTCTCCCCCTTTCCATCTCTATTTGTCTTTCTCTACTTCTCTCTATTTTTCTATCTCTTTATCTCTCTCCTCTCCCTCCCTCCCTCCCTCTCCTCCCTCTCTCTCTCTATATCCTTATATCACCATCTCACTCATCTCTCTCTCTCTCCATCTCCATCTCTCCCTCTTCCTTCACAGATCTCTTTATCTCTCCTCTTATATCTATCCCTCTCATCTCTTCCTCTTCCTCCTCTCATCTCTTCCTCTCTCTCTATCCCCCTCTATCTCCCTATCTCTCTCTATCTCTCTCTATCTTTATTTCTCCCTCTATCTCTCTCTATATCTCTATCTATTTGTCTCCCTTTTCCTCTCTTATTCTATATTCATCTCTACCTCTATCTATTTGTCTCCCTCTTCCTCTCTCGCTCTATATTCATCTCTACCTCTATATTCCTCTCTCCCACTCCATCTCTAGAAATGTCTCCATCTCTCTACCCATCCATCTCTCTCTCTATCTCCCCCCTTCCTCTTCATAGACCTTCATTGTCTTCTTGATTCAAATGTTTTCTTTCACTCATTTTTAGAGACTTTTGTTGCACAAACAATATCATTTTCTGAATGGCCAACCAATTGAATTCATGTAATACATAGATTTATGCAAAAAAATAGACTTAAATTTTCCCTAATTGACATTCCACACCTCTTCAATGTACCCATTGCACACAAAGATGCCATTGCTAGTTTTATTTTATTATAAAATTATTAAAAAAAGCAATTCTTCAAATAAAGTAATCAATCTAATAATTCTTCTATTTCGCGATTTTAGAGAGATGTATATAGATATCTGGCATTTTAAACAAGTGCGAAAATACGGAATCCGCCAACATGGGCGCGCAACCCTTTTTTTCCTCTGTTTGGAAGAAATTTAAATGCAGGAATCCATGACATGGAAACGCAGCCCGCTGAATTTTCATTTGTTTGGAAAATTTCATACTCACCTCAATAGCATAGCACCTTGCATCACCTTTACCAAGGAGCTTGAATTTGATAAGAAATTACCTTTTCTTGATGTTTTGCTCCTAAAAAAGTCTGATGGATCCCTGGGTCGTCAAGTTTACCACAAAGCAACCCACACAGATTTATACCTTCATTCCTCATCCCATCACCACCCCAACCAAAAATTTGGGATCTTAAAAACCCTGGCCACGAGAGCTTATCGGATTTGTGATGGTGACCACTTAGATCAGGAGTTAGACCACCTCCGTTGTGTCTTCAGATTAAACGGGTACACCAACAAACAAATTTCGAGAGCTCTTAGACACTCCAATCCGAACCTCCTCCCCAAATCCAAGTCTAATTCCTCCCAACCCGTGGCTCCCCCCTGTGCTTCTTTACCCTTTGTTGAAGGCATTTCTCACAAAATCTCCAAAATCCTCCTTAAGAAAGGCCTGCGTTGCGCTTTCAAACCGTGTGTCACCTTAAGAAATCGTATCCCTCCTCTTAAGGACCCCAGAGACAACTTTCATGACTCAGGTGTCTACAAAGTTGTCTGCTCTTGTGGTGTTCCTTACATTGGTGAAACGGGTCGCTCATTCAACACCAGAATTAAAGAACATAGTGCTGACATCAAGCACGAGCGTGTCTTCAAATCCGCCCTTGCTGAGCACTCCTCTTCCACAAAGCATCACATTTGCTTAGAAAGCACTCAAATCTTGTTCAAAGAAGAAAACTTCTATAAGAGGAAATTGAAGGAAGCCATAGGAATCATCAACCATCCCACCAACCTCAACCGTGATGAAGGTTGGAATCTTAGCCTCTCTTGGCGCCCTCTTCTTTTGAACTTGCGAAACCACCGTGACCCCCGCTCCTAATCCCTTCCTTCGTCCCTTGCCTTCCCTCGTGCCATGTTTGCTTCCCCTGTTGGCTCTTCTTCCTCATCCCTCTTCTCAAAGCTTGCTTCAAAAATCGTGCTTTCTTTCTTTCCGTCTCCTTTGTACTCCTTGGTGTATTTGTTACTACTTTTCGACCTTGAAGTGTGCAATTGAAGTTCTTCTCCTTCTTTTTGAACACATTTTATTATTCTTTGTGAGTTCTCTTAGTTTTTATTGTGCCTTTATTATTGTTTTCAAATTTAATATTGAATTTGGTTCTTGCATCTTTATTTTTATTTTTATATTTTGGTTTTCATTCTTTGACTCCTCTACTTTTCCTTCTTTACTCTCCTTGTTCTCCCTTCTATTATTTACTTTTTATCTTTGCTTCTATTTTCCCTTCGTGCTCTTGATTTTAATTTAATTTTCTTTCTTATTTTGCGTTAATGTTTCAAATAGATATCATTAACAATATTAATTATAACATTATTGTTCAATATTATAACTTATTGTTCTTATCAATTAACATATTCTTTTATTATTCTTTGTGAGTTCTCTTAGTTTTTATTGTGCCTTTATTATTGTTTTCAAATTTAATATTCAATTTGGTTCTTGCATCTTTATTTTTATCTTTATATTTTGGTTTTCATTCTTTGACTCCTCTACTTTTCCTTCTTTACTCTCCTTGTTCTCCCTTCCATTATTTACTTTTTATCTTTGCTTCTAATTTCCCTTCGTGCTCTTGATTTTAATTTAATTTTCTTTCTTATTTTGCGTTAGTGTTTCAAATTGATATCATTAACAATATTAATTATAACATTATTGTTCAATATTATAACTTATTATTCTTATCAATTCACATATTCTTTTTTGTTCATTTCATTTGTATTATTTTTCCTCTCATATTTCTCTTTTTGTTTTTAATATATTTCAAATTCAATTCTCCTTCTTATTTTTCTTTTGTTTTTAGCCTTTCATTTCTTTTGTTGTGTAATTTCCTTTGCCTTCTCGTCTTTTATTTAATTACATTTCGTTGTACCTCTTTTGTTTCATTATGGTGCCTTCGATTTTTGTTTTTTATTCGTGGTCTTTTTGCACCTCATATTTTTGGTGTTGTAGTCACTTTTAATTATTAATTAGCGTTAAAATTTTCAATTGCTTCATTATATGAGTATTCTATATTTATAATTTAAAAATTTCAACACTATAATTTAATATTGCATATTAATTTAGATTTTCTTTTTGTTTATCTATTGTTTCTTTTTTCTCTTTCATTTCGCTTGTTGATTTCTCTTCATGTAATAGTCCTCTCTCATTAATTTTGTGTCTTTCAATCCTTTCTTGTTTGGTCTTTTTAATAAAAAATTTCTTTCTTATATTTTTCTCTCTTATCCTCTTCCTCTCTAATTTTTTCAATTTTTCAATCTCTTGTCTTACCTTATCTCTCTTATCTTGATCTTTGTACCCATCTCTCTCCTCAACTTCTCACCTCTCTTCCTTTTAAGCAAGATTAGGTCTGCATCTAACCATTTCTCATCTCCTTTGCTCTCTATCATCCTGATGATGGATCACTGTGTGTGATCCGAAACGTTGATGAAAAAAACTCAAACACAATCAAAAATCCAGAAATTACAAAATCTTCAGCAATTTAAATATTGTTTTCCAATATAAAAAATCCAGGGAACAATTGGAACGTCGAAATATGAAATCTTATATCACAGACGAGAGTACAAGTCGATCTGATTTCACCACAGCAAAATTGGCTATAGTAAAATATTGAAGACGGTATGGCAGGGTTTTAACAGTTATATGCTGTTGCGATTGTATGTAGAGGACATGGGAATAATAAAAGATGGAAGCGTGTCAGGAGTGCTACCTGACATTAACTATTTTGCCGTCAATTATCCTGGTTATCCTTCGTCCATTCCTCGAGCAATTGAAACCCTTGGAGGTACGGACGGCATTGCTAAGGTAAGTAAATTAACAGGCATGAATTTTTATCGCTTGGTTTTTCCCTTGGAGAATTTTATTGGAGGGTTTTGAGCGCAGAGTGATTTCTACATTCTTTTAATTCTAAGATTTAAAGAATACTCAAAATGGCGGTAATAACTAAATTTGACAAAGAAAACTAATCTTTTAGTTAAAAGCGGGGGCAAGTTCGACATTGCCTCGACAATGGACATCGATTAGCTCCAAAGCACTTTAAAATGAAATTACTCTTTTTTTCCTTTTTGTTTGAAAATTTCTGGATGAGTTTATGGACCATCTTTGTGTTTTTACAGGTTGGCTTGAGCCAGGTTTGTCAGATTTTAAAACTAGATCAAATTCAAATGTTCCTTATCTTTTTAAAATCTTAACCTCATCACGTGTCGCTGGGGTTATGAGCTGAGTCAGCTGACTTCTTGCAGTGAGACATATTTGAACCTCGGTCATGCTTGTACGAGTGTTCTCCAATAGCATTGCATCACGACCACCTGTGCAATGTGGGGCTATACCTGATAAAGCTTGGTTCATATAACATAATTTCACAAATGTCTCATTCTACTTCTTGCAAGACAAACTTAAGGTTATGAAATTGAAGAAGAATAGCTTTAACCGAGAACTTTATCAATGAAAATTGGAGTAGATTAAGCACGGAGGTAAAATATTAGGCTATGGTGATAAAAGTCAATAACTAGGTTAAATGTAATTTTTATGGCAATAGAGGTATGGAGCAAGGATAATCTCTGCCCTACTGGTAGAGCTTCTGGGCCACTAATGCACATTCCCTTTTCCACCTAGCCGATTAGGCCTCTGTCACTACCAATACAGGCGAGTCACATACTTCGAGCTTCTTCTCAATTCAGCGCACATGCACTCTTCCCTTTATGAAGCCTTGTGAAATTGAAGTGGCTGCCCTCTGCTCACTAATGGTAGAATAGGGAAGGAAGGACACCTAAAAGAAGGAAGGGCTGCTCCTTACACTCCACCATGCCCTGCCACCCGCTGACCCTGCACCTTTCTAATAGTTATAGTAGGGGTTCCTTAGTCTTTTTCTTTATCCGCGACACTGTACAATGGAGTTTTAACCGGGTACTTGGATTTTATTCATTGTTTTGAATCGGGTTGGTTCCCTTTTGTTTTACCATGTCACTCTATTTCTGTAGTGATTTTTCATTTTTCTCATGGAAAATATGTCAGTTCATAGAAATCACGAGACTACTTATGTCCCACTTCCTTGTATCCCCTTCTTCGTAGCCACTTTGTTTGTGTAAGGAGCCGCAAGTTTGAATGCACATACACCAAGTCCTTTGCCTTTTAGTGTAGTTGATTGTGCTGTCATAGCCCCTAGTAAAAGGGGAACACATTAAAACTATATTCAAGATATATTTTTTTAATTTATAACATATATTAAAATTAAGTCATGTGATAAGATCTAAGCAATAAACATATTTGACTTAAAACTAGTGTTTATTTGTAAGAGACCAGGTGTCTCTCAACCCAAACCCTTGACGGAAAATGCTGATTTTGTTTGTTTTTGTATTTTTTTGTGTTTTTGAGGGTTTTTTGCAATAAATAATAAATTGCGATTTTGAGAAATAAATACCAATAAATTCCTAAATAAATAACAATGCATAAAATAATCTCCAGAGCAATGGCAGATGATTCTATTATAGTTTTTGAACAAATACAATGCTTTCCGGAACAGAAGAAGTGAACAAAAGAATTTATTAAAGGAACCTGGTGATTGCTTGCAGGCATCTGAGAGAAAGCTCTAAATAGTACGGCTGAATGAGATAACCAATCTTCTGGCTCTGAAAATGATGCTGAAGCTCCAATAACCCTAGGCGCACAAGATCCAAATGATAGAAGCTGAGGAAGAAGGCGTATTTCTCTGTGAAGGAAAAGTACGGCCTTGCTGGTACAAAGTACGGCCCCAGCCAGCAGCAGCAAATAATGGTACGGCCTCAAGAAATAAATGTCAAAAGCCAAAACACTGATACTCTGGAAAAAGGCGATTCTTCCTGATAAGCAGTAGAACCCAAATACTGAATGTAAACTCCACTGTAAACACTGTATGACTTCTGAATGAAGCCACGCTGATGGACAATCTTCAACTGGTATTTCACAGCCTCAGTATGTCAGATCTTGAAGAGGTATCGTTCTTCAAAATCGATTGTCTGCTGAAACCCTAGGTTTGCAACTTCAATGCTCAGAGCAAAAATAAGACAAATTGAATAATCATAACATAAGAGTTCGATTTGTCTTGGCAGTGAATATATAACCCCTCTTGAAAAATTCGACCAAAACCTCTTTTTAATAATCATTTAAATAAATGATTAAATTCGCCTTTTTGGACTTAGGAAAAATATTTAATAATTGGCGCCCCCATCATTAATGAATAAATACTTATTCATTATATTAATTATTTCACTTTATTATAAAGTATTAAAAATACTTTATAATACGCCATTATCATTAATATTTAAATACATTAATAAAGTGACTTTATAATATAAAGTCAAAATATTAATTATTTAATAAATCATTAAATACTCCGTTATTTTTCCATCTGACCATCAAACTGATGAACTGGGTCGACTCGAAATACCAACTGCCCTCGCTTCAAATAGTAGCTTCAACAATCACTTTCTAAAAATAGCAAGTCTCCTCAAACCCTTCAAGGATTCCTTCAATAAGGCCCAACTCAAACAACCGCAAGAAGGATGCTCCCCGAACACTGGGTAATTTCAAATGATCCTTCATACACATCCGGCTGCCTCAATGGAGAAATAATAGGCTAACTATTACATTCAAATTGCTACGAATTAGAAGGGGACACTACGCAGGATCCTTTGACCAAACTCTTCTTCAGCTTTGTGTGAACTCCAAGTAGGATGTAATGTTGGCATGTCCCAAAGTGACAAGCCCATGGTACCACCATTCATGTGCCTCACCGACCAAATGCAGAGTGGCATATTTGATAGCCTCGGTCTCCATCATAGGATTAAGTTGGAAGTAGGTATACAACTTTTGAACCCATGCTCTAGTTGTGCATTTGCTAGAACCATCAAAGGAAGGTATAGTGAGCTTCTGCACCTTTCGCTGCAAATTTTGATTTTGTGCACCCCGATTGTTGTTTCTAGGTCTATTTCTCATCTTGAGATTGCAAAAGTCTACTAGTGTCATGGCAGCATGGAAATCATCTCCCAAAGAGTTACATTCTCTCAAAAAGTCGTCATAATTTTCTTCATATTCTTGTTGCTCCTGATTTGCAGCAACTTGTTCCCTCAAGAATTGAGGCATAAGAGGCCTCAGAATTGTTCTACTTGCTGCTCTAACATTGCTTTGAGTTGTATCATTGTTGTCTTGCCTACCATTATGTCCATTTTGTCCATTGGTCCTATTGTTGTTCCCATTGTTTCCATTGTTCAAGAGTTGTCTAAGAATTTGTGATAATTCTTCTCTTGCTTTAGCTGCTTCTTCCCTTCCTCTAACCATTTCTTCCATTAATTCAAATGGACTCAAACCCTTCTTCAATCTGCTGTAAGCAATATCAAATGGGTTGCAATCCAGAATGTCTGAAAACTCTTTGCTCATCACCCAACAGGCTGGCAGGAACACTTACTCTCATACCACTGTAAAGAGCCTTGCTAAATCTGACCCAAAACTCTTCAATTTCTGCCTTAAGAATTTTGTCAAACAGTTTGCTTGCAACCTCCAACTTGCTGATAATAGGTTTCAGTTTGCTTTGTTTTGATTTGTTTTGATTGCCAAAGAGTTTTGATGCTTGGAAATGAATGAAAATGCATCTAAATAAACAACTAAGATGAAGTGCAACTCTTTTTGTATTTTCTCAAATGCAAATAGATGAATTTCTTGATATAAAATGCATACCTACAGCCAAGAGACATTTTCACAAACACTTGGCATGCAAACTAGATGAAAACAATGCATCCATATATGAAAGGCATTTTGACAAACAATTGGCAAGTAAACTCCTTATCACTTCCATTCACTATTGCAAAGTATTCAAATGATTACAAGACGTTCAAGATATGCAATCAGACCTTATACAATGGTTCCCAATCCAAAACTTCAATATGCCAATGACTGAAATCTAATGTCCAACTGAAGTGAATTACATTGCATCAGCAATTATCTTGCTTTCTAAATGACTGAAATTAAATGGATAATAACTTGGTTACATTTGTCATGAATTTCTATGTGACTAGGCAACTATGTATACAATATATAATCAGAAATGTGGAACCTGGAATCTGAAGCAGCCTTCTAAATAATTCGAATGTCCTTGAAAGTGATGCCAAAACCTTCTAAAATGAAGCACCTATGTTCCTTGTTGCCAATCGAGCCTTAGAGAATTTTCTTAGATTTTATTTAGCTCTTCAAAGCAAAATCGCACCCCCTGCAAATGGCCCCTAGCTTGATGAAAATGCCAAGATTTGTAATCATCAATTCGTGCCTTCACTTTGACCATCTAATTCTTCCTCCTTACTGTGAATAATGAAGGATTCTTGGATTGTTAAAGTAGCCACCACAGATCAGAAATTTATTTCTTCAAAATCGAAATTCCTCATGGCAAAAGTTGTCCTTTTCAACTGAAAATTACTTCACAAGAATCTGCAAGAATGGATGAGGATCGATTCTTTCCTTTTCTCCAAAATTTGGCTGTAAGCCACAAAATTTTGTGCTCAATGTGAAAGATTGAATACCTTCCACCCTTTTGACTAGCTAGGGTTGGTGTTGCACAACCAAAACTAGCAATATAAGAGAATTTTACTTCTCCAGCTAAGACAAGCATTCAAGCTCTCCAATATTTAGAAAATGTAATTGACTTTAGGATGTTCTCAAATGCCCTCCAAAATCTCCTTATAAAGAATTCACAAGTATTTTCAAGAAGCTTCTAGAATAAATTATTATTTTATTCTTTTAAGTGACCTTTTGATATTATTTTATTTTTAGTCACTTTAATATTAAATTAATTAAATATAAGGTTACTTTTTAATAATTATTTATTTAATAACCTTATAAATAATTAATTTAATATATTCTCCTTATTGCTCCAAATTGGGGACATGACACTATTAAAATATTATTTATCCATTAATCATTGAAATATTATATTATTTATCCATAATCCTTCGTTCATTTGCATAAATCATTAATCCATTTCACTTTAACCATTTGCATAATCATGCATTAATCTATTTGCATATCCCATCTATCCAATTCATTAAAATATTGCACATATTCATTAATTTATCCATTTCATCTATTTACCATTTGCATGCATTTTTCCCACTTCAATCATTTGCCTCACATCTCTCCCGTAACTTGGATTCACCTTGTGAATCCATCTATAAAAACATGCTTCCTCCTCACTTCTCAAACACACAACTCCGATTTCATAATTCTCAAATCCATTCTACTTAGCTTCTTGTGCTTTTGTTGCAAAAATCTGAGACCAAAGACAAGATATTATAGATAGGATGACAATGGAGTTATCTTTCCTTTTGAATGCATTTGCTTTGATTTCTTAGAATTAGTATTTCATTTTTGCATTTTGTTTTCATTTTTTACAACCCAATTCTACGTGAAATTAAAAACTTTCCAATTCTCACTTAAAACATGTAAAAGTAACATATAACAAAGATAATAAATAAAATTTCTTCCTTTCTTTATTGATAAACACATACAAGTTACAATATGAATTTCATTGCAAATATAAATCAGAAAAGTAATACAATTACATACATAGCTCGTAAGCTTTTGCACAAATAGAAGTAAGAAGTCCAGGAATCCCTTTCAAATCTTGGTACATCGGCCTCTTGTTGTGGAGGAGAAACATCACTTTCGAGGCGCTTTTCGCCAAACAGGCTTATAATGCGGTCCATACGATCATTTGCAATGGCGGCCTCCTTCGAAGAAGGGTGGTAGGGTATCCTTTAACGATTACCAGAGCATAGTGTTGTGTCCTACACAACTAGAACCTTGCTATTTCACAATCTCGATCTAGTACTCGGATCACAATGAGCTGGCGATTAGTAGTCTCAACTATCTCACATCTAGGTGGATGTCGTACCTTTCACTACTTTGGCCAAAGTATTCTCATTCAGTACTTCGAATGAAGGTCATCTATCATAAACACTACTCAGGGCCGATTTGACTTAAGGCTTCCTTACTCTACGCATAGGTTTTGTCCTTCAATGGATGAAATCGTCATCCCAGACATCCTACAATCATACTAACTTAATGGAGATGAACAGTCTACAAGTGTCTTTATTTTATTCCTCCTATTCAGGAAATCTTTGTCCTAGGAGTACTTAGCTTACTCAGTTATCTAATAACCTAAGCTAAAAGACCATACTTGACTAGACCTTCATTTCGATCCTAGTAGTAAATAAGTATATCTACGTATTCTCCATATAGAGATCATACAAAGTTTGCAAAAACAATTAATTGCATATAAAACCCTTCTCTATATAATGCAGATTAAGTTCAGTTACCCTTGAGCTCCTTAATCATTTGATTCTCTTTTCACTATCCCCTTAATTTAAAGTTCTTATACATTTGCCTTTAAATGGAATGCACAGAGAAAGTTTGCCCAATCAGTTCTTAAATAGCTTTGAACTATTTGAAATCTCAAACACACAATAAAGAAAATGTAACCTTTCAACAAAAATTACAAAGAAATAGAAAGTCATGCCTGATATTCAAAGAGTACGGTGAACTCCAAGATTACTCTTTCACAATGGCACAATGGCACTCCAAGATCACTCTTTCACAATGGCACTCCACTATAGAAGATTTTCCCAGCAATGACTCTTAATTCTCACAAAGTATCAAAGACTGTAATGCTGCAATTGCTTGTCAAATACTGTCCAAGTTCTCTATATCTTGCTCACTCAATATTTAGAAAATGTAGTAATATGGTAAATGTCTCAGCTCAGAAAAACGGAATTCTAAACTCAATGGCTTGCTAATCACAACTTCCTAAAAACCGATATCTCAAAGAATGGCTGGGCGTCAATATATAGGGCCCGAAATGCAACGGATTCCACTAATGGAGGCATGTGGATTGACATCTATGTGCTCAGATTTAGTCAAAGTGATAGATGGCGGATTTTTAAACCCTTAGTCATCAAATTGAAGGTGATTTGACTTTCTTTCAAGCCAGCAAATGAAGAATTTTTCGACTCTCACATGGCGGATTGACAGCTCAAGGCGTTTTCCAGATTTTAGGTTATTTTGTTGCAATAATTCAGGAAGTTCGTTTCCAAACGAAAAGGTCAAGTTTCATATGATCCCACGTCGCCATTTCAGGCCAGGATATTAGCATTCGATCATTTCTCAGTGACCAGTTCTTTGCCCCGCGTTTCTGGCGCGTTTTTCTTCATGCGCGATTTCCTTCAGGCAGTTTTCATGAGTTTTACAAAATAAAACGTTTTTTTTTCCTCATTTACAAATGTTTCGACTTTACTCAATGAAGAATTTTATATTTTAGATACTTAACTCTCTTAAAATTTCGATTTCCATAGTTTAAAAAAAACAAAATATTAATTTTGACTTCAATATAAAGCTTATCATTACCAGGTATCGACTTCATATTTTAAATCAAAATCAAATATTTCAAAATTCATTAATAAAGATTTTACTATGTAAGGTGATTACAATTTTACCCATGGTAATATAATATTCATAAATTTATTTAACTTAATATATATATTTGTAAATATATATTTATATATATCTTTATTGTAGATTTATATACTTAAATATATATATGCGTTGATATATTTAAATATATTAACGAGTATACATATATATATATTTCCAAGTAAAACTACAATTTAAATATTTATATTTATATATTATTAAATATATATATATATATATTTATTTACATATCAGAATATTTACACTTATGCATGTTAGTATTTGTATATGTAAATTCCTAGGCAATATTAAATAATATAATTAATATCACTATTCACAGGCAATTGAGAACGTGGGTATGTATATTTACGTATATCACAATACGTAGTGTACACGTAAATGTATGTATATCATGTTGACACGTACGTATGGGCATATCCATCTGCCGAACATACGTATGTATTGACATGCATATACATACTTACTTGACCTATTAACATATATCCATTCACGTTTTCCATATCATGGTCAAAGCACAATTAAGTCAGACAAACGAGTAATCATCACTTTTCAAAGCATAAAGAAGTAAACATAACTCCAAGCCTAAGGATGACTTATCTATACCAATCATAACTGACTTGGTTTCTCAGAACCTATACTGACGTGTGTGTATGCTCATTTGATACTCGTTACTGCTTACCCGACCAAGTTCCTCCCCGAATGATGTCTCTCCTCTGTCCGGAGGAACAGTCTTCGTACCTGCACATCATGACATGACACCGGCAGTCATATGCTCATAACAAGGTAAAACATCTCACAAGTTCATAATTGTATGCAACATTTAATCAAGACTAAATCATTTAGAAGTAACAATCAAATGAAACCATCATTTAAACAGGACTCATTCATTTAATAACGATCAACCATGTTTTATTCATCATCAAGATTCAAACATTACAATCAATTGCCCTATGTAGCTTGATGTAACACATTTTAAAAGCTCTATTGGAATGATGTTGAATTCTCATTTGTGAATTCAATTAGTTTTCAGCTTTCAGCATCATACAATGACAATTGTTGCCCTAGCATTACAACACTAATTTTGGGAACATCAATTAATGAGAAAATTGATTTTGAGTACTTGTTGGTTCTATGGGTGCAGGTTGTGGGAGATTTTTCAGTCAAGTTTCAATTATTTCCAACTTCCACATCAGTGAGTGATGGTTATCGCAGTCATTTCATGTTGTTGGTCTATATATCTTCAGATGATGCACTAGTGATTGCAGCTGGTTGTGTGAGTTGGTGTACTTGAGACCGGCTTTTTGACACTTGGAGATTAAGTGTTAATGAGGTATTATCAATTTATGACAATCAAAGCATTCTCAAGGTAGTTATTTTCAGGTTTGACACTACTGCCATCTTCTACATTAGCCTCTTGTCAAGGACTAACCTACATCAATTTTGCGACACCATCATGAGATATGCTAAGGTTCATGCTTTCTTATGGAGAAAATTACATTTCTTGTTACCTAGGATCATGTTGGGCAGTGGAATTGTAGATGTAGACCATACTGAGAGGCTTTGGTAGGAGATCCTTCATGGTATAGAATTCAGCCCTTACAGGTATCCCGGTTTGGTTTCTAAGGATGATTACATTATTGAGTTATAGGAGAGGAGGGTGCAACCTTGGCACAATGGGTTTACAATTTTAATTAGAGTGGTGCAACAACAGCATGGTGGGATTTTTCAGAGATTGACATAGGACCCTGGAATCACATTTGGTTTCATTCTAGATCAGTCAGATGATTTTTCTAGATCAGTCAAATGATTTTAAGGTTGTGATTTCATTGTTTGAGGATAAACCATCTTTGAGGAGGAAGGATTGTAATGTCCCCATTTTCGGTCACTTCAACATTGTAGTTAGCTCTTGCTTTCTCAGTGACCATCAACCTTGTTAGGAGGGATATTTGATGTTGGCAATGAGCTGAGTTGGTCTTGAGGACTCCTATGACACTTTCCGAAGTGAATTCCGACTTCTAGTATGTTCTAGATTCTTGGAGAGAGCGTCACCCAATTGGCCCTGATTTTCATTACTCATCAGTATCATTCTTATATGGTCAATTTTCAATTTCAATGCTTTTCAGCGATTTTCGCAACTCAGGTATATTATTGGTTTAACTTTAATTATTTTACTAGGGTTGTTTAATTTTATTAAAATAATTTAAAAAGCACCTTAGTGCAATAGCTCGTTGGAAGAGAATTTAAAGTGTTAAATCGTGGAAGCATAAAAGGGGGACCTTGATCATCAAATACATTTTTTTATTTCAACACGATGGTCTTTTGGAGCCAAAAAGGGGTTATTTAATTAAAAGTGCATTTTAAAATATGTCTTTTGGAAAGTTTAGCAAGAAAAGTATAAAAGGCGATTCAGGGAGCTCATTTGAATATGCAAATTATTTGATTTCCTCTTGTGAAATCCTTGTGGTTTGTGGGATTGAACTTTGTTCATCTCAACCTTCCTGGGGACGAAAACTCTCTTGGAGAAGATTAATCACAGTGGTGAAAGATCCTCCTTGGTTAATACTATGTGATTCATTCAAAGTCACAGTTTGTCATGTCCCCCAAATTGCAACACTAAAATATAAAAATAACCAAACATTGAAATACAAATAAACAAACAAGATAAATAAAATACATATAATATATATTATATATATATAAGATTAATATTATTATAATTATAATTATTCCAAGATAATTTTATAATTATTAAATATAAATATTAACATCCTAAATATTATTATAATTATAAATAGTGAAATATATATATAAAACCAATATAAAATAAATACATTAAAAAAGCTAAATATAATATGTAATGTCCCCTTTCTCACAGGATCGCCTGGGCTGACCGCTGGCCTGGTCTCGAGGACCAGAGGGCTGGCGCTGGGAAGGGGAAATTAGGGTTTCCTAGTTTTGAGGAGGTTGTCGTCGCTGGAGTTTGGGACTGGACAGCATTCTTTCCTGGTTTTCAGAGCTTCGTGAATGGTGTATGTTCGGGCCATTCCTGGGTAACTTCAAGAAATTTACTATTTTAGTAAATTCTATTTTCTTTTGGCAAAGGATTTTGGGTTCACTGCTTGGTCATCTCTTTCTTGTTTTCAGCCGACACTTCAATTCTTGGCCTTGGGCGCATTTTTCTTGGAGAGATAAGTATTTTAATTATAATATTATTATTTTAATATTATACCCCTTGCCTAGCAGTACAACTTTAAGTTGTTTTTAAAAAGGGGACTTTTGAGGGTCAAGGCGTCATAAGGAGATAAATTATATTTTTAATGTCAAATATTGAGACTAAGAAATGGGACGCCCTTTTGAGAGATGGATTTTATTTTAAAAAGTGAAATATTTTATTGATGAAAAAGGACGCCATCTTTTGGAGGGAAAAGGTGAATTTGAAATTAGGGTTTGGGGCGCCCTCTGGAAGCTTCTAGATGTTTCTCTCTCGTCTATTTAATCAGGCCTCAGCTCTTCATTTGGTATCTTTTGTCTACTACACCGTTATGCTGCTGGATTGACTTCAGGCACTCGCTTCGAGGAAAGCACACCTCCTAGCATTGGCTCATCTTCTTGCTTGAAAGATAGCAACTAGTTGAGAGGTTAGCTTGTAATTGGTAGTTTGCTTTGTAGTTGAGTTACTTGCATTTAGTTGATGTTATTCAAGCATTTTGTCATGTTTCAGTGTTGCTGATGTTGCATAGTTGTAGGCTGTTTTCATTCATAAATCAAAAATACAAAAAGATTTCATTGTGGGTATTGCATATTCTCATTGGTCTTGGTAGGGCGCCAATTATTGTGAAGTTTCATGATTTTTAATGAAGTGCTGAATTTTTGAGAAGAAAATCGCCCTTGTCTTGGGCCGTACCATTGTACTTGCCTTGGAATGTGAGCAGAAAATAAATATCAATATTTTGGGCCTGTTTTGTGTCATGAGTTTGGGCGCCTTCATCTTAGAGGTCATTTGCATTCATTTACATGCATTTTGAATGAGTGGTGTGAGGTTTGTGAGCATATTTTGGTGTTACTGTGTTGCTGATAACAGAAATTCAGTCCTTACTCTGTCATAACAGCGAGCTTAGAAATAATCATTTGAGTTGTTTGGAAGGGAAGTTATTGAGAAGACTTGAAGTTATCATTCTATATTGTTGTAATGTTGAAGACTCTCTTATATTGAGCTTAACAGATGAATTTTCTGATATTGTAAGCTGTACAGTAGTACTGTCAGCATCTTTTAACATTTCTGCAATTTCCTCATGTTTGTACTTCCCACTGAATAAGTGGAAGAGGCTGGCTTGCCGCCTATTACTGTTTTGCATTGTAATTTCCTAAAGTCTCAGCCATATGGTCGCCTCTTATCCATCACGGATTGAGTAGCACATACTTGGTGTTGAGCTGATTTTCAGTATTGCATTAGATAGGGATCCTCTGACCGAATGCTTGTCATTCACCGGCGCATCTCGTGGTTAGAGTTCTTATTCAGCATTTTCCTTTGAGATCCTCCACTAATGCTCACACCTTTGCCCGTGACGGATCCTCGTGTACATTCTAGTTAGAGTTACTTTCTTCCGCATCGCTTTGGTTTATGCTAACCTTAACTGCGCGTGTTGCATTGTAATCATTTGTGAAAAAAAAAATTGGTCCGTCTATTACATAATAATAAAATAATAAATACAAATCATAGAATGATATATGTTAAATATAGGTGAACGATTAAATGCACAGAGAAATAAATCAAAATCAGACAAAATAACACAGCATATACCCTGGGAAAACCCTCCTCTTGAGGGAGAAAAACCCAGCAACAAAGATCTCTCTTATATTTGATGCAACATTGGCAATTTTTACAAATTACAATGAGGTCTAATCACAAGACCGATATGCAGTACCTGGCAATAATAAATGACGGATAACAAACTCTAGATCACACCTGCAATGTCATAATCCAGAACTGGTAATGTTTACTTTGCACTCGAAGGTCCTCAGTCTGTGTTAGCTCAACACTGTGCAAGGTTCGCCCTTGTGTTCTGAATTCGCATTTGCTTGTTATATTCGCACTTCAATCTCTGACAAGTTTGCACTTGCTTGATATCGCCGATCTGGTAAATACGTTCTTAGATCTCAGACAATTTCGCACTTAATTGATGTCACCGATCTGGTAAAGCCGCTCTTTAAAACTCAGACATGTTCGCATTTGACAGATGTGTTCGCACTGGTATATCAGCTGAGATCGCACTGAAGTATGATAATCGAACTTTAAAACTCAGACAGGTTTGCACTATGTATAATGAACGGACTGATCTCTTGTATATGTATTATATTCGCAATGAACAAACAAGCTGCATATAAATACAAATGAGTGGGATAAATCTAAACCTTCATGTCGGCCTAAAAAGATTTCATATCTTATTTAGAGAAGTCGGCCAAGATAAACATTAAACATGCCTCTTCACAAGAGGTCGGCTTCAAATAATAACCATGCATTAAATGTCTACAAGATGAATTCACATCTTCTCATGTCGGCTATGAAGATAATAATAATGATAAATATAATTTGAATAGCCAACGGCTATCATTCAATTATATTTTCACGAAGGAGCTGAGCTGGAAGGTGCTACCGAAGCTGCTATATCATTAACAATATATTAATATAAAATATACTTAAGTTAATACCCATATAAAAGACAGCAATCAAAGCAGCGATCCCATAATAAAAGGCAAGAATCTAAGAAGAGTTGCAATTGTATATTCTTTAACAAGGCAGCGATTAGTCTAAACAGAAAAGTCATGCCCCTTGATGCAGCCTTCC
Organism: Sequoia sempervirens; assembly: GCA_007258455.2. Taxonomy (NCBI): domain Eukaryota; kingdom Viridiplantae; phylum Streptophyta; class Pinopsida; order Cupressales; family Cupressaceae; genus Sequoia; species Sequoia sempervirens. The sequence goes on from VDFB02347423.1 coordinate 21,988, forward strand.
ACGTAGATATGGGAGGATATAAATGAGTAAAATTATTTGTAAAAGGAGGAAGTAGGGAGAAAGGAAATAAGGAAGATTGAACAGACATACATAGAAATAGAAAAAGAAGACATAGAAATAAATAAGTCTGATATAGGGAGGAAGGAAATAAAGAAGATTTAACAGACATACAGAGAAATAGAAACGAAGACATAGAAATAAATAAGTCTGATATAAGAAGGAGGTATGTGAAACAAAAGGATATATCAATTAGACACATACAGATCTGCACAGAAAGAAATTGAAGAGAAGTTAATATAGATATAGAAGGGAAGTTCATGCAGATATTAAAAGGGTATATGCAGATTTAAGAAGGGAGATATATGAAGAATAAAATGAGAAGGAAGCAAGTGAATAGAGCAATGACAATTATTTGAATTTGAACAGGTGTATAGAAGAATTATAGTGGAGGATCTATGAGCAGACTTATGAGAGTTTTTTAATATACTTATGGATGCATAATAAGCAGATTTATGGAGGGGAAAACATACAGATTTGAAGGGATTATAAGTGGACAATGAAAAATCGTTTACAAGAAAGATTGAATGAAGAAGATATGAGTATGGGAGAATGAATAGAACATATATGAAGACCATTCAATGTTGAAAAAGATAAGAAGAGTATAAGGTGAGAACATTCAAGCATACAAATATATTTATGTTATGGTATATGGGAAGAGGGGAATTATGAAATGAAAAAATGAAAGAAAATAAAATAAGATACATTTAGAGATCATTCAAGGAAGATAAATCCAAGAGGAAGAGTGGTACCGAACAAGAGATTTAATTGTCCATCATATGTTGAATAAGCAACATTGAAGGTGGAAGAAGTGAGAGATATGTGTAAGACAAAGAGATAAATCAGATATACACTAGCAACTTTGTATGAAGAGAAATGTATAAACAAGGCAGACTTGTGAATAAGATATATATATGATCAAGGTAGACTTACGAGAGAGGTATATACAAGGCAGATTTGTATGAAGAAATTTTAGAAGGAATGTTATCAATTGATAGAAGGCAGATTTGAAAAGGAATACATAATTAAAGAAACAGCAACTTGGGCATCAATGGATTGGAAGAGGGGAATAACCCACAGATTTTATGAAGGGAAGAGTATATCCAGATCAGAATCAAGGAATAAGGACCTGAGAGGAAGAGATTAAGGCTTGTCCCGAATGGGGACATTACAGTGGTATCAGAGCATAATCCTGCCATCTTGTGGAAGGAAATTAAACAAGAAGGATCCATTGAAGGTTATATATCTAAATTTCAAAGGATATCTATAATGGACCCAAGCAAAGAGGAAAGGAGCACTTTCATGGGAAGAAGAATGCATATAAGAATTAGGATGGATATACCCAAGTAGAGTATCCATAAGGCATGGGCAGAGCCAAGGTTCTTCCAAGGATCTTAAGGATGGATACACCAAAATATAGCATATCCATAAGGCTTGTGAAGAGGAAACTCGCTTCCAGGATTATAAGGCTAGATACACTTAAGAGTAAGGTATCCAAAAGGCCTGAGTAAAGGTGTTACAACCTTTTCCAAGGATTATAAGGCTGGATACACTTAAGAGTAAGGTATCCAGAAGGCCTAAGAAGAGGTGTCACAACCTTTTCCCAGGATTAGAAGGCTGGATACACTTAAGAGAAAGGTATCCAGAAGGTCTGAGAAGAGGTGTCACAACCTTTTCCCAGGATTATGAGGCTGGATACACTTAAGAGTAAGGTATCTAGAAGGCTTGAGAAGAGGTGTTACAACCTTTTCCCAGAATTATAAGGCTAGGTACGCTTAAGAATAAGGTATCCAGAAGGCCGAGGAAGAGATGTTACAATCTTTCCTCAGGATTATAAGGCTGGGTACGCTTAAGAATAAGGTATCTAGAAGGCCGAGGAAGAGATTTTACAATCTTTCCTCAGGATTATAAGGCTGGGTACGCTTAAGAATAAGGTATCCAGAAGGCCTGGGAAGGGATGTTACAATCTTTTCCCAAGATTATTAGGCTGAGTACACTTAAGAGTAAGGTACTTAGAAGACTTGGGAAGAGATGCTACAATCCTTTCGCAAAATTACAAGGCTGGATACACTTCAGAATAAGGTATCCAGAAGGCCTGGAAAGAGATCAAATGTGACAAAATGTTACAATCTTTTTCCAAGATAAGACAGGTGTACCAGACAAGAATATCAAGAGATTAAGAACATTAAAGAAAGAATTATAAGTTACTTGAGGAGAAGCAAAGACAAGAGGGGGAGACTTGTGATGGGGAAAGATAAGTATACATTTAATATATTTATATATTTGCATTCAGAAAGAGTAATCATTATAAAACATTAAATTATATGTATAAACGTGACTAACTTGGGTACTGTTGGTGACAAATTAGAAGAAGAGATCCTAGAAGAAACTAAGATGTTATTGCTTGAGAACAAGCAATCTTGGGCGAGGTGGACTGTCATGTCCCCCGAATTGCAACACTAAAATATAAAAATAACCAAACATTGAAATGCAAATAAACAAACAAGATAAATAAAATACATATAATATATATTATATATATAAGATTAATATTATTATAATTATAATTATTCCAAGATAATTTTACAATTATTAAATATAATATTTTAAATATAAATATTAACATCCTAAATATTATTATAATTATAAATAGTGAAATATACATATAAAACCAATATAAAATAAATACATTAAAAAGCTAAGTATAATAATAAAATAACAATCATATGATACATTAATATAAAATATACTTAAGTTAATACCCATATAAAAGACAGCAATCAAAGCAGTGATCCCATAATAAAAGGCAAGAATCTAAGAAAAGTTGCAATTGTATATTCTTTAACAAGGCAGCGATTAGTCTAAACAGAAAAGTCATGCCCCTTGATGCAGCCTTCCACGTAGATATGGGAGGATATAAATGAGTAAAATTATTTGTAAAAGGAGGAAGTAGGAAGGAAGGAAATAAGGAAGATTGAACAGACATACATAGAAATAGAAAACGAAGACATATAAATAAATAAGTCTCATATAGGGAGGAAGGAAATAAAGAAGATTTAACAGACATACATAGAAATAGAAACGAAGACAGAGAAATAAATAAGTCTCATATAATGTAATGTCCCTTCTCATCGGTGATTATACAGTTGTGGTCTATTGGAGACATTGGATTGAGAATTGAGAATAAGTTTTCTTAAACTGGGTTGCTGGCATTTCATGTATTTACTATTTATAGTAAGTATTTTAGTTTTTTAAGCGATTGGTTGTCTATTCTCGATTCTTCTCTTTGGAGTAGTTGTTATTATTGACTTGGTCTTGAGAAAGCTTTATTTGGTGAAAATATTTGATTAAGGCATTATGTTTGATTCTACGGTATTTATGGCCTAAGGAGATAACTTAAGTTGTTTTAAAGAGTGGGGCCATGAAGATGCTTTTCATTAAAAGTTATTCATTCTTTGGATATTCTTTGGAAAAGCAGATTTTGGGCGTAAGGTTAATATTTTTGAAAGGTGAAAAGGGCTAAAGGTGTCTCTTGGCGTCTTTCCTGGAAAGTGAAGAGTTTCTCAGCTTTTATAAAATGAAGTCTTTTCTCCAGCATTTGGTATCTACTGTTTATCTTACTGTTATGCTGTCAAAATGACAATGGACATTTTGCTGTTGCTTCGAGGATGCTACCTCCTAGCCCTTTCCCAATTTCGTGTTTGAAATACAACACCTAGTTGGAATATTTCTGCTTCTCAACATCAGACTAGCAGATTGAGCATCAAGATTGAAGAATTTCTGGAGTAATTTCACAGTTTTGGTTTCCTGGTTTAACTACAGCTGAAGCTGATTTTTGTTCATATCTTTTGGAGTGAATTTATTTCTGTTCTGGGTATTTTGGCAAAACATTTCTTAGTGCAAGGCGACCCCTTCCTCCAAAAATTGGAATTTAATTCCAAGTTTCTGATTTTATTTAGCAAAATCGATTTTGTAAGAGGGCCGTACCATTTGAAAGAGCATTGGAATTCGTGCTAATTAAATGGGAGTCTTTGGTGATGGTTTCTGGATTTCATCTTGGGCGCCAAACCTCTAGGAAGCATTTGCAACTGATATCTCGTCATTCGGAGGTAATTTGATCAACTTATGAGCATTTCATGAATTCACAGTTTGCTGGTTTGAATTTCCAGAATTCTGATTTTTATATCAGATTGTTACAGTTTCCAGTTTTTGGTATTATACTTCAGTAATTGAGTGTTATATGATTGTAAAAGTTCATACCTCATGTCTAAGGTTCATTTCCTATCATTGTAATTTGTAATCTGCAGAGTTTAATTTGTAAAGGTTGAGATTAAGCATTACTAATCCAACCATTTTCAGTTCTGCAATTACTTATTGTTTTGTCATTAAATTACCCCTGGATGGTTTACCGCCAGTGTGGATAATCTGATTTGTAACAGTCTTATACCCACTTTCATAGTGGAGAATCCCCACAGCTCTGTGGATGCCCGCCGCAGCGGATGAATTGTTTTAAATGTAATCTTTTCCCCCCACTGTTTGGTGGTAGTGTGGAAATGTTCTTTATGGCTGGTTATCCGCCTATCAGTTTCTAATTTCAACACTCCATATATTTAGCACTGCTCTCGGTGGGATCTTGAGTGCACATTCTTCGGCGTCGAGTAGTTTCATTTCAAGTTCATTTTCAGTTTGATGCTAACACTAATCCGATTAACTATTGCTGGTTATATTTGTATTTCATCAAAAATTGGGTTATATTTCATATAAGAGGTGAAACAAAAGGATATATCAATTAGACACATACAGATCTGCACAGAAAGAAATTGAATAGAAGTTAATATAGATATAGAAGGGAAGTTCATGCAGATATTAAAAGGGTATATGCAGATTGAAGAAGGGAGATATATGAAGAGTAAAATGAGAAGGAAGCAAGTGAATAGAGCAATGAAGATTATTTGAATTTGAACATGTGTATAGAAGAATTATAATGGAGGATTTATGAGCAGCCTTATGAGAGTTTTTGAACATACTTATGGATGCATAATAAGCAGATTTATGAAGGGGAAAACATACAGATTTGAAGGGATTATAAGTGGACAATGAAATATCGTTTATAAAAAAGATTGAATGAAGAAGATATGAGTATGGGAGAATGAATAGAACATATATGAAGACCATTCAATGTTGAAAAAGATAAGAAGAGTATAAGGTGAGAACATTCAAGCATACAAATATATTTATGTTATGGTATATGGGAAGAGGGGAATTATGGAATGCATAAATGAAAGAAAATAAAATAAGATACATTTAGAGATCATTCAAGGAAGATAAATGCAAGAGGAAGAGTGGTACCAAACAAGAGATCTAATTGTACATCATCCGTTGCATAAGCAACATTGAAGGTGGAAGAAGTGAGAGATATGTGTAAGACAGAGATAAATCAGATATACACTAGCAACTTTGTATGAAGAGAAATGTATAAACAAGGCAGACTTGTGAATAAGATATATATATGATCAAGGTAGACTTATGAGAGAGATATATACAAGGCAGATTTGTATGAAGAAATTTTAGAAGAAATGTTATCAATTGATAGAAGGCAGATTTGAAAAGGAAAACATAATTAAAGAAACAGCAACTTGGACATCAATGGATTGGAAGAGGGGAATAACCCACAGATTTTATGAAGGGAAGAGTATATCCAGATCAGAATCAAGGAATAAGGACCTGAGAGGACAAGATTAAGGGTTGTCCCGAATGGGGACATTACACAGTTTGAGCAAAAAAGATTTGCAGCTTGCTGGAGGAGTCGGTACCACCTGTGTTTGCTGGAAATGATGACGTAGGGTTCCAGAACTTTGTTGGAGTTTGTATGCAAGGGATTCCTAATGTTGGGCAATCACTTTTGAGGAGTTTGTGGACTGTTTGCAGGTTCATTGGATTATCAATAGGGTTGTACCATTTGTAGGGACAACCAGGAGCCAAGCATGGGGATTCTAGGAAAAAGTGCCTAGCTTTTTGAGTTCCATTTGGGTTCCTTTGTGGTGTGCTGACATTGGTAGTTGTTTCCAGGTGGTTTAGTGCTGGTTCGTTGAGGTTGTGAGAGTATGGTGAATTTCTTCAGTTGGACGCCTCTGTTTCAGTGCATTTTAATTTGCTAGGTATGACTAAATGCCTTTGTAAACTTCCAGACCTGTCATTTTTGTCATACAGGAGGATAACAGACTTGCTGGGTGACTGTTAAGCAAACTGGAGCCTTTGATGGTATCATATACATGTTGGGAGTTGACCAATAAGGGCTTTCTTTGTTGTTGGGACCTTGTTATAGTCCATTTTTGGGGCTGTTTGTGCTCAGCTTGCTACAGCAGACCTGTATCTGCCTATTCATGTCATTAGAACAACACTTGGTGAGGCTGGGTACTTGTTTGGGTAATCAAACAGCTAGGAGGAACTTCCAGAATCAATGGTGGGATGAGTTTGAACACTGAAAGTGTTACTCAGACCTGCATACTGCAACAGCAAACCTGCAACCAACTTATTTCATCTTGTTGAGTTATTTTTATGGTGGGTTTCAATTATTTGTTCTTTATGTTTAAGAGGTTTCATGGTTGAATGTTCATAAATTCAAGAAACTTGTAACAGCAGGGTCTTGTGCCTTAAAATTAAAATTTGATTTATGGCAACAGTGAGTATATGTTATTTGTGAGTTAATTTTGCCACCTTATGAATGTTAGTTTGAATTCATATTGGTTTATGCATTGATAATATGTTTCCAAAACCAGTGAATAATGTATTGAAACCATGCAACCTAAAATCAGTATACACATGAACTGTTTGATAAAATGCTCATTTGAAAATGGTGAAAAAAAATTGGTGAATTTTGGTAAAGGCTGTTACACAATCACACACACAAAAAGGCGTCCCTCTCTCTAATCAAGCCAACCACGGCTCCTATACCAAATGCAGAAACAAGATATAATTAACAAGTGAAAGTATATTGCAAACTTATAGCATCTAAATACATGAATAATCATAAATCATAAACTAAGTTACTGGGTTCCTTGGATTTTGCTCCCGTGCCCACTCCGGGAGCTTTTGGGTACGGGAGTGGCCTGGGGAGCGGCTGGGAGCACCCAGGGAGTGGCCGGGAGTGGCAGGGTTCCCTGTGGGTTCCTTAACTACAATTTATTGAAGCTTAATTAACCTTTTCAACCTATTTTAATTTTCGTTTTATGTATAAATAGGACAATGTGCCTTCATTTATGAGTGGATGTTAAATGATCCTTACACTAATTATTTTTAAGTTTTAACTGTCCCTTCCATTTACTCATTTACAGGACTTGTAGTGCACAATATACTCAGCATTCTCCACAACTCTTATTTTTCTTTAGTGCAATATTGATTACCTTGTGTTCATTATAACTTTTTTTCTACTCTCCAACCATATCATTTCAATGCCAATCCAAAGTCTATAATAAAAAACCACAGGACTTGTAGTGCAATGAAAATGTGTGTGCTTGAATTTTCTCTGCTACACAGCCCAGCAAAGCATCTGGACCTTAAACTAGTGTCCTGTAGAGTTTTCTGCCGAATCATAACACTTGATGTTTCAACTTAAAGCAGCAGATATGATTATCAGCATTTGATAGACATCATGATGATTGACGATTGATGAAGTATCATACTACCAAATGTGTGTGTGTGTGTGTGTGTATAATGCAGCCATACTCAAACATACTGTACCCAAGAAAAAAAAATTGCCGTACCGGCATACCCATATTCCATACCCATACCCAATCCCATACCAAAACATGCAACTTAGATCATAAAAAAGAATAAAAAAATCCATAAAAAAGATGCAAACCATAACACAAGATATGTGTGGTAAAATCCTTGAGGTAAAAACTCTACATCCACAAGGATCCAAAGTTTGTATTAATCTTTCAAAGAGTTACACCAATCCAACTTCTCCCTCTAAATTCCTATAGCACTTCATTACTACTACAACCTAAAAAAATAACTTGTGCTACCTCCTACTCCAAGCTCCAATTTATAGTTAAAAGGAATAGAAAAAACCATAAATAGCTTATAATACAATGGATTCAAACCATGAGCCAAGTAGTCTACATCTAAAAAATACCATATGACCTGTGTTTGGGAGTTACAATCATCTTTCTAGAAGCTTCAAGACTTTTCTCATGAATTTGGACATTCAACTTCACTAGAAGACAAAAACAGCTCACTAAAAGACAAAATAACAACTCCCTACTCCAAAAAAAGTCTACCAACTTCTTACTTATAATTAATAGCTTCTTGCACCTCTTACAATGTCATAAATGTTTCTTAAACCTCTTAGAACGCCATAAACAATATATTCCCTTCCACTTCATATCAAGTGTCTATGAATGTTGCCATAGACCAAATTAAGTTTCTCCACTCAATGCCACCTTCCAAAGAATATTCCAAGTATCTAAAAAAATAATATTTAGCAATAAAAATTGTTTCTTTTCATGTAGGACATCCAAGTTTCACTTCCATGATTCTTGGAGTCAAATGAAATAATAACCAACAATTAAAATATTAAAATTAAGATATATAGTCCTAGGATTGCAAAATTTATATCACAAATGCTAACTTCATTCCAAAATTGTTTAAGTATGCATCCTTTCACAACTAGAGGTTCAACCAAAATGTAACTGGTTTGCACTCATGAATTTTTGCATTGATCAAGTCTAATGGTTATAGTCCAAAAGTTTATTGGCATGTATGTTTAGTACCCCAACAAGTCTTTTTTGAATATATTATTTTCAATACACATCAATTGGTAATTATATTATTTATTATTACAATAATCCAAATTTTAAAACATACTTCTTAATGAATATGCAATATTTAATTCAATAGGTTAAAATATATGTAATAATAAGAATAATAGAATTATTAGCTAATTGATAAATTTTTATTATATCTATATAACAAAAAAGGTGGGAAATGAGACATCCCATTCTAAAAGGAATAGCCTAAATTGGATCAAATTTATATTGTATGGACAATATACATGCACTCCAAGCTCTATGGAATGCACTCTACTCTCTAGAATGAATTTGCACCTGATTGTTTGAAAATGTGGACACTTCAGTGAACACCTTGAAATATATATACACTAGAAATTAATATTAATGGCAAAAGTTTAATAGGAGTTAATCACAATAACTATAAATTTCAACTGACCACTCATTTATAAGGGAACAGGCAACTTTTCTTAGAAAAAAGTTCGATGGATGTGGAGAGGACAAAGAGGGAGTGTGCCTAAAGTTGTCAAGTTACTAAAAAAGAAATTATTAAAGAGGAGAGCAACAAGAAGAAAACGAGAACAATATAAGGAGAGATGACAAAAAAAAAAGGAACTGTTGTGACCTTTTCACACATCGCCCCATTCAAAATGGGGATCCCCTAATTTTTGCTTCATTCGGGTCTTTTGGCTTGGGTCTTTCGGTCTGTCTCTCTCTATTGGTTCTTCCCGTCTGACGGTGTACTTACCTATTTGACCTGGATTTGAATTGTGGTTAAGTCTGGAGGGTTTTTCAATGAATTAGGGTTTACAGTCTTCAGATAACTTTGAGGTCAAATTGGATTAACTAATCAACTTCTGAGCTTAGCACTGCTATTAGGGTACTTCCAGCAAGCTCTCTCTAAATTTTTACTGAATTCCAACATCTTTCTATTTTTAGTAGGTGTCAATTTGGAGTTTGTTTTCTTGAGATTTTCACGTTCTGACAACTGCACCACATTTTGAGCACTTTGAACTCATTACTGGCAAAATTTGAGCAGAAACAGGCGACTTGCTAATTTTAGCAGTTCTGCCTTTGGAGGCAAATTCCAAGGTTTACATGTTGAGTTTTCAGATGCATGTCTGGAGATTCTTGGTGGGTTTTTCGAGACCTTCGCAGTGATGTGACATGCAAGACAGGACGACAGCTTTTAGCGTTCAGCCTTCGGAGGCTGTAATTAGGATTTGCATGCAAGTTTTCTCGGGGCATGTCAGCATAATCTTTCTAGGTTTTCCGAGAGCTTCGCAACGATGTAACATGCAAGCAGAACTAGTCACTTTTCAAAAACTTGCTATTTTTAGCCAATGCTTGCATGTTGATTTTTATGGGTTTTTCTGGGTTTTTCAAGATCCCTCGGGTAGTGTGACATGCAAAATCATCTGACAATTGGTTGGTCACTGTTTCAGCCACTTTCTATTTTTAGCAGGTACTCTTTGGCAGCTACCCGGCACCTCAAAATCACGAACACGATAACATGCAACTGAAATGGAATTGAACAGAGCTCATTTCAGGCACATGCAAGGTAAATTAGGGTTTCAGGCTTCGGGACTCAAAACGAGGAGGTCAGACGTCAAAAATTTCCAAAATTGAAGTATCCCACCATGATCAACATCTTTCAAGGAGTCTACTGGTAAAATTTGAAGACGAACGGAGCACTTACAATTTATAGTAAGGCGTACCTGGAACAGGCTATAAATAGAAAGTCAACATTAGGTGCCAGTGTGGACTGGCAAGTTTACCAACGAGGATCACAGCATCCAAATTTCAAGCCAAATGGAGTTGTGGAAGTCATGAAACTGAGCAGTTGCTATAAATAGTAAACCACCTTCAAAAACATGCCAGAAATAGCAGGTCAGCTCAAGATGGCAGTGTGAACGGGCTAAGTAGATGATGAGGACCCCATGGCGCGAATTTCAAGTCAAACAAAGCTACGGAGATTCAAAAAGTCAAGCACTTACTATTTTTAGCAGGCTGGTACAGAGGAATTAGGGTTTCCTAAATTCAAGGGCAGAACAAGACAGTCATGCAAATGCAGTATTCAGCGACGATCAACACACTTCAGGCAAACAGCACACCAAATTTGAAGACATTCTGAGTACTTACTATTTTTAGTAAGTTGCTAAAAATAGCAGGTACAAACAGGCATCGGGCACTAGCAGCTTAACCACACCCCGAAGTTTGAAACAAGGCAAAAATCAGGTCTTTCGGAGTCAAGAAGCAGTTAAAAGCACAAAATCTGGAGAACTTGCTAAAAATAGAAAGTTAGGGCAAGCTAGGGTTAGCAGGAGCAAATCACTCCAAATTTGGCAAAAGGCATGAAATCCACCAAGTTTGATAATTTTTCAAGTCCAGCATCAAAATTCGCTTTAAAAGGCTAAGGACAGATGAAAATTCTACCAAGGCAAATAAAAATGAAAGCTCACAGTGTTACAAATTTGAAAAAGACCCTCCACATGCGCCCAAAGACTTGGAGGATAAAATTTTATCAAGTGTTCAAAATTTGAAACCTCAAGGGGTCATATGCGCCTTGCTAGGGATGAGAAGACTTGAAATTGACTAAGGCATACAAATTGAAAGTCCAAGGTGTGATATGTGCCTAGGGTCAAGGAAGGTGATAGAAAATGTCACTAAGGCGTTAAACTCAAAGCCCACCCATTGAAATGCGCCCTTGAGCTTGGAGTTGATAAAATTAAAAGCTCAACATGCTATTTGCGCCCCCAAGTGAAAGACCACCCTCTTGTATGCGCCCATAAAGAAGAAGAGTTGATCTTAAAAATTCTAAGTCATGGGAATTTGATGCTCATGGTATGAAATGCGCCTTGCTTTACATGGAAAGGTGATTAAAAGTGTTAAGTGTTAAAATTGGAAGCTGACCCTTACAAATGCGCCTTTGACTGGCATGAAGATATAAAATTTTCTAAGTGCCCAAAGCTGAAAGTTACCCCTCTCAAATGCGCCCCCAATTGAAAGCTTGAGACATGATATGCGCCTTCAAAAAGAGTGATGGAGAGTAAAATTTGACTAAGTCATTAAATTGAAACCTCAAGGGGTTGTTTGCGCCCAAGTTAGAAGAATGAGGGAGAACATTAAAAGTGAATGCTCATGGTCTTGTTTGCGCCCAAGCTTGAAGAAGGGACCTAAAAGATTTTCTAAGTGTTGGAAAGTTGAAAGTAGAAGCACTCATATGCGCCCTAGGCTGGAAAGAGGTGATTAAAACGTCAAGTGTTGGCAAAATGAAAACTCAGCCTATTGAATGCGCCCCCAAGTGAAAGCACAAATGATGATATGCGCCCTGAAGAATAAAGAAAATGAATATAATCTAAGTACTCAGAGTGAGAGCTCTGGAGTGGATTTGCGCCCAGGGCAAAAGAACTTGAAAATTGCTAAGTGTTCTTCACCCCTCCAACCACGCCTTGAAGAAGGAGATTAAAAATTTATCTAAGGGGTCGAAATTAAAAGCACATACTGCCATTTGCGCCTTGGACAAGAGGGGAAAACCTGGGAAATTTTCTAAGGTAATTTGAATTTGAAGCAACATAACTCATATGCGCCCAGGAAATAAAGAGTGTTTGGCAATGATCTAAAGCATTCGCAAATTTGAAGCTCTCCCCTATTGATGCGCCTGTGACTTGCATGAAGACATAAATTTTTTCCAAATATCCAAAACTGGAAGTTCAAGGTATGATATGCACCTGGGGAAGAAGAAAACATTTGAAAGAGTTACCCTTCCATATGTGCCTCAAGAGGGAAAGGGTGATTTAATATTTGACTAAGGCATTTAATTGAAAGCAACACATTTTATTTGCACCTAAGCTTGTGAAAGTATGGATATAACTTTCTAGGCGTAACAAATTGAAACCACAACCTTGCAAATGCGCCTTGTTTTGAGAATTTAAGTTGATGAAATTTCTAAGTGTTGAGGGGGACGAGTAAATATTAAAGATTGGAAAATTAAATATCCCCACACCCTTGGTTGCGCATGACATGGAGATTTTTATAAAATTCGAAGGCATTTAAATTTTTCCTAAGGCAAGATTGAAGAATAAAAATTGAAAGGCGTTGGAAGTAATTAAAATTTGCTCTAGGAAAATAATTCGAAATTTGCCTAAGTCAAAGAAATTAAATAAATTAAAATTTAAAATAATTATTTTCCAAAGTTTTTAAATTAAACGTTCCCCTTAAATTTGGACACTTGAAATTTTAAAAGTCGGAAGATCTTAATTATGGGGAATTTATTTTGGAGTTATTATGGACGGAAAATAATTTTGCCTAGCCATGCTAATGATGATTTTTCGCAGACGCTGTTGAAATGAATAAAATTTTATAAAGTGGAATTAAATGGCATCGAGATTAAATTTTAAATTTTAATATGCCATTTTAAAAGGGGTGAAATTTTAATACTAGAGTGAATTTTAAATGATTTCTTTTTCTCGAAATTACTTCAGTCAGCTGGAAGTAACTGGCAGTCGGGAGGGAAATTTTAAATTTGAAACGAGGAAAGAATCTCCCGGATTAGCAAATTTCTATGACGACTAAATGATGGTTGGAATATTATCTCTTAAAATTGGAAAATTTCTAAGTCATGGCGAAGAGAATTAATGGCATTTGCTAAATCAGGCACCAGTTTTTAATTATAAAAACTTCGAAGTTTTCATTTCTATTCACAAAGTTCGAAGCTGAAATTTGTGCTGACGCTGAAAGTGATTGTTGAATTGTGAGTAAATTCGAAGTTGAGAGTTGCTCAAGAAGTTGAAATTGCTGAAGTTGAATTATTTCTTTGAGAAATTGTTGAGTTGCTGAGATTTAAAAATTTCTAAAGTTGCCAAATGCTGGGAAAGAATAAAATCTGAAGTAGAAGTTGCTAAAGCTGAGATTTAAATTATTTCTCCAAGTTGCTGAAAGTGAGTGCTGAGAAGAAGTGAAGTTTAATTTTTCGAAGTTGCTGTGACTTGAGGTAAAATCCGAAGTTGAGATTGCTAAGTTGATTTTCTCGGAGAGCTGAAATTGTTGTGGCTGCAAGTTGCTGAGAGTTTGAAGTTTTAAATTTCTCGAGATTTGGAGTTGGAGTTCTACTGCTGGAGTTATTAATTTTATTTTCTTTTTGCAGCCAACTCCATTTGCCTGTCATCTCACGAAGTTCTTATTTTAAAAGTTGGAATTATAATGCTTGCATTTTCGTTTTGCAGATGGCTGAAAGTGGACGAGGTGATGTTGCTAGAACAAGCAGGGTTGGAGCCAAAGCTGGAAATGCTGAAAATGCTTCGAGGCAGGCGATTATTAAGCAGTTGAAGAAGTCATTTGTTCTAGAACCAAAGATCATGTCGAAGTTCAGAAATTTGACTAACACAAACCTCAGTTCTTTCAACCTCGAGGTCTTCAAGAGAAGAATGTATGGGCAGGGTGGTAATCCTCCGACAGTGACTTCGCATAACATTGTAAAAAGTGGATTGTATGCGGCAACCGGTTTCCCACCAGCAGTTCGATGTCCAGAGCTTATCATGGAGTGTGCAAATTTTTACAATTCGGACCATCGGACAATTGTTTCTCCAGATGGCGTGTTACTGGCCAACCTCGCTCCTGATGCAATTGGTGAGGTATTCGGGATCTTACCCACAGATTAAATGTTGTACAAATCTAAGGCAAAAGCTGACAAGAAGTATGCCACATCTTTTGACAAGTGTGTTAAGAGGATTAACACGACATGGATGAGGAAGCCTAAGCCTCCTGGCGCCAAGTTACCAAAACAAATTATTTCAGAGGAGCTAAATCAGGAGTATTGCGACTTGATCATGTTGCTCAGCCGAGTTAATGGCAGCCCGCAGGGATATGTGTTCAAGCCATGGATGTTCTTCTATATCAGCGCGGTGCTAGAAGGAAAGGCGGATGTAGATTGGGCGCAAATGATAAGTGATAACATCAATGAGCAATTCGAAAATCTAAGGAGAACGAGGACGTTCTACATGAGTTCGTATGTTATCTACATGTTGGCTCGAATGACGAAGTACAAGGGGCTAGCATATCAGGAGCCAATTGGGTGTGGGTTCAATCAATTCAAGATTCATGAATCTTGCAGGCAGTTGCAGCTCATGAGCACTCCTCATTTCAAGAGTGAATGACGCCTTCACAATGTACCTCACGAAGACTCTTCAAGGAAGATTGCAGCAAAGAATATCTAAGGAAGCACAGGAGTTGATCGAAGAGTATGGGTTTTGGTTTGTCCAATTTCCCAAGTTTACCTATTTAAGGTTGTTGGGGTTCCATTCATACGCCTACCGACTGCCAAGGTATCCTACAAATCGAATGATAATGCTCAAGGTGTCTAGGCAACCTGTGGCCTATGACAAAATTATAAGAAGAAGGGAGGTTTGCACTTCCCCATTGTTTTGGGAAACTCACTTGAGGAGTGCCCTGCTTTACAAGCAGCCAAGGAGGTAGAAGAAGAATTGCAATTCTACCAGTTCACTCTCCATACAAGCCGGCAGGACTTTGATCCTCAAGGGAAGATTGGAACTGTGCAAGGTGAAGAGTATAGGCATAGGACTCACTTGGAGGACTTTTGGGAAAATGCACAAGATGAAGGAGAAATTAGAAGAAGAATGTTCTCCAGATTGCCCCTAAAGCTGATCAGAGAATGCGAGGTGGTCCAGGTTCCAGATCAAGTTGATGAAGATACCAGGCTTACGCACCCGGACTACGACTCAATAAAGAACACGCCAATCCCACCCCCGGATTGGGCTGAGCCAGAGATTACAGACTTAGACACTTTGTCTATGCCTGTCATGACCTTTACGAGGAGTTGGGTGGATGGGCACGTTCATAGGTTGAAAAGGAGATCGATTGCCCTCTCATACAATCTCATGTGTGATCGGAGGCTACCAGTATCGGCAAAGAAAAAGAAACAGATTCCTAGGCTGCGGAACCACAACAACAACAAGAACCAATTCAGCCCAAACCTCAGAGATCAGAAGAGACGTCGCCTACTCAGTTGTTGGAGCGATCCTCCAGCATACAAGAAGTCTCGCTGTTTGCAGACCAGAGGGCTAGAATGAATGAGGAGCCCGAAATTGGAGAAGTTAACCAGCCATTGCCAAGAGAGCTAGACAGTCAAAGTGCCAATGCTCCTGAGAGTGTTGATCAGCTGGAAGAAGGAGAAGAAATAGAAATAGACGTCCGCTTTGATCATGCACTTGAGACAGCGTTCGAGGAGGAAGATATCGTGGAACCTGAGGTTAGAATTCATGAGGACAGCCAACATATGGAAACGGATGAGCCTCGACCAAATATTGCTCAGGAGGAAGTTCGTGAAGTAGAGGCAACGGAAGAACAGCCCCTTATTGTCTACGATACTCAGCATAATGCTCCAAATTGGCTCTCATGTGCAATAAGGAGAGATCAAGAAGATGACGCTGACCTGGCAGTAGAAATGGAGGAACTTTTGAATAGGACAAGCAAGTCACCTAAAAGGAAGAGAGCTAGGAAATATTCTAGGATGGAAACTAATGAGGCTGGTTCGCACACTTTCCGTGTTGCCGTTCCAAGGGAGGATTATGCTTTAGGTGACATAATGCCAGAGAATTACACAGTCACTACTATTGAGTTAGGGCATCCTTCCGAAGCACAGGTAGTTGAAGAGGATGAAAATTCCTTTCAAGCTTTGAAGGATAGATTTGTACGAAAGGAGGAAAAGTATGAGAAATTGAAGGAGCATAAGGCGTTGGTCGGATATGTGCAGCATCTAGCACGTCCATGTGCTCAAGAGATCCCAGCTGTGGAGCTTCCGCCGGAGCTGCCACGGGAGTCGGTTAGTCGGCTCGAAGAAGTAAAGAGGGCTATTCAGGAAGGAGATAAATGGATAGGCGGTGTTCGCACTGAGGCCGAGAAATTGATGGCTGATCTTGTCTCCTCTTTTCAGAGATTTTTCGGTATCCTCTCACGCTTGGAGAATGTTGAACAGGCTTGGGATGACACTCATATATTCCAGGACAAAACCATTCTGCGCCTAGCTGCTTTAATGCGAGTACCCATGCAAACTTTGGTTGATGAAGGGGTGATTGAAGCTGGCAATAGATATGATTTTCTTGGGTGGCATTCGACTGCATTCACTGGCAAGGGCTTCTTCGACATGGCAACGGCAGAGTCATCTAGGATTAGGAGGGCAATGAGACATATCCATGAAGGCATCCTCAATACGTTGGATGCGTTGTTCGCCAAGATATTAACTCCTGAGGAGGTGGAAGTGGAAGGATTGAAGGCGAGGTTGCAGCCTTTCTTCTCTGAGATGAGGATGTTTTCTCAACTTGACTTCGAGAACATTTCTACATTTTCAGCTATCATTCAGAGCACGCAGGAGTCTATTGAGACTTGGAGAAAGACTTGTGATCGGCAGGAGCAAATGGTGGCTATTCTTGAGTATCAGCTCAACCTTACTCTAGCAATTTCAGAGGAGGAAGTTGATTCAGTGCTGGCCTGGTTCGTAGCTTACGCGGTCAGAGAGAAGGACAATGGAAATAGAATCATGGACGAGAAACTTCTGGAGGGATAGTGGGCATTAATTGCCCATAGTGGTCAACGGGGGAATTTGCTATTTTTGAGATCATTAATGACGCCACTCCTCCACCTTCTGGCAGTTTTTAGGGTAAATCTTGCCTAGGGTTTTGTGGCTCGATCTGAGCCGTCCATTGTACTTTGATTTGGGCCATCCATTGGTTTGGCCAGCTATATAAAGGGGAGTCCCCTCATTTGTACACTAGTTAGTTAGTTAGTCAGTTGGATATCAGATCGAGTTAGAGAGTAGACATTTTTGAGAGTTAGAATAGTTTCATTGCATTGTTTGAAGGAGAAGGGGAATTCTCCCTTTGAGAATTTTTGTAAGAAATTGTCACGAAGGCTCATCATAATAAAAAGAATTTCATTGATGGTGAACTCCACTTTTGTCATGAGTAGTTTGTGAGGTTTTTTCTTCCTTCGACTTCAAGTAGGACTTAATTTTCATGCAAGTAGTTAATTATGGGCGGTTGTGTTTGACTTGAGTGAGCTTCATAAGTCCATACCACTAACAAGCTTACTGATGGTGAGTTTGTCCTGCGTGGTCAACTAGAATACCTTTTAAATTTAACTTCGATCAAGATTTATGTGTATGTATGCATCGTTTTGATGGTACTTGCATTGTTGAATCGTGATTTGAACATCTTTTCGCTCCTTTGAAGATTGCACCAACCTTGTTGAAGTTGTCCAATAGGAGGCAAAACAACGTTTGGTTGAAGTTCATTGAAGCCAAGCTCAATACCCTTTGCATTTAGACTAGGACTTAAATTTTCTAAATCTCTACGGCCATTCAATTCTGTTCAATTTTGATTAGTTTTAGGAAAAATCACACGTCAACGCTAAATCATTCGCATAAAGTCCTCTTCAAATCTTTAAATTGTTGTCAACTGCAAAACCTTAAGAACAATTGTGTAAGTCCCCTCGTAAAAACAGCAAATCACAACGGACCAACTAAGGGTATTCCAAAGCATTTCGGAACCTTGGAGTTGAACATACGAACTTTCTGGCAATCTTAGCGTATGGGATTCTTTGATCAAGAGAGAATGGAGTAGCCTTCGGACAACTTTGTTCTGCTGATTGATGCGGTCACAAAAATCACATCAACAAGAACCAAGTATTATTTATTTCAGGGCTGGAGGCATGGGTGAGTTGAAATAGGAAGTAGAAAGAACTTTTTTAAAGGAGATTCTCAAATGGAGAGGTATGTAGAAGTTGCCTTTGTACAACCAGTTTGCTAGCTTAAAAGATTAGTTTTATGATTCATTTTGGTTGTTCCTTTTGAGGAGGTTATTTATGTATGGTATTATATATTTTGGGTATCACCAACACTAAGCAATATAGCTTTCATGAAGGGAAAAATAAAATACAAATAAATATGTCTAGGTCTTTTACCCTTGACATGAATGGAATGCAATATTGTACAGACTTATTCACATTACAAACCCCAATTTTGTTATAGATATTAGTTATTAGTTAGTATTATATTGGGTGCATGTGCTTTTTAAGTCACCCATGTGGTAAATTAGAATAATATTATTTATCCCATATGTATGAGATGGTAACTATTGTTTTTAGCAAGACATTTTATATTGTATTAACTTCCCAATTGGAAGGTATCTTGGATATTTGTAATTGGAATGTATGCTTTATTGGGAGGTTGCCCCCTCAAAGTGGCACTATGAAGATAATATTAAGCATTTTCTTGTTCTTATTTTTTCTTATATTTGTGTGCATTTTCTTTATTTCTATTGTAGGTTCTTTACAAGTGGTATCAAAGCTCTTTCCAAGGTCGTTTTAACAATTGTCCGCCTTATGCTCTCACCTCACTGTCTCAAAATCTTCGTGATTAGAAAGTGGGTACAAGAATAGTAGCACTAAATATCTTCCTTGAGATTTGCCAAAAAAAAATTCCCTTGCAAGTACTTTTTTCCTTTTGGGCTAAAAAACATGTGTCGGAGTTTTCAAACATCCACAAATGAGTTGTCATTCACTAAGCTAGATTACCCATAAAGGGTCCAATGAAGTGAGAAGGCCTTAAACTCCAATACCCAAGCCTTAGACAACCTTTGTACATAGGCTTGAGCTTCCCAATAGCTTTAAGTATATTGGAAGATCTTATAATTGTTGCAAAACCTACCCCTAAGCAGCCTTCAATCATCTATAATCTATGATGCACTAGTAAGCAGCTAACCTCAAGAAGTTACTCACACCATACCTCAGAGATGAGATAAAAGGCTATGAGGACAATCTATCCTTTGTAGTCGGTGCTCAAAAATATTAAGCCAACATTATTTACAAATGGGATCTATACATTCATGAGCTCACAAATCAAACATGCCCTATAGAATCCTTCCCTCTTTTACCCTACTCTATCAAATATAGGCATTGGCAGAAAAATCTAAGACAATTGAACAAATCACTTGACATTTGAGCAATTCCATGATATTACATTGGTGGGACAACAAGCCAAATTGTTGAAAAAGCAGAAGCTGATATCAAGATTATAGGTTTTTGAGTGATTTCCAGCAACATGTTTGGCTCCTACATAGTCCACCAATTTACAAGTTGTGAAGCCAATTTCTCTCAATTCAAGAATAATTTGAGCACTTTGAATGTAAATTTTTCCCATTGGGCATTAAAATTTGAAAAGAACTTGTTGTAGAGTGTGATGTGTGTCGACGCAACAAAAGGGGAAGCTTCAATTTTCCAAGGTCTCTCTTGCCCCTTCCTATTCTCAACATGGCTTGGGTAGATATTTCAATGGATTTCATTGGTGGGCTTCCAAAATTGGAGTGGTAAACAAGTCATTTTGGTCATTGTTGACTAATTAACTAAGTAAGCTCATTTTGGTGCTTTGACTAATCCTTATCCAACTATTGTAGCTCAACACTTTTTTTGACTCCTCTTCATGCTTCAACGTATACCCTACTCCACTGTCAATGATCATGATCCTGCTTGTAACAACTTCTTGTAGAAATTGTTTAAGTTGCAAACCACTCAATTGAACATGAGCTTAGCATATCATCCCCAAACTAATGGACAAACTAAGGTTGTCAACAAATTCCTTGAGAGATACCCACGTTTGTGTTCAAGCAACAAGGGTAATGAGTTGGGTGCTTGCCTCTCATTGAGTGGTGGTATGATACCACTTATCATAGTTCCTCCAAGATGATCTCGTATGAGGCCCTCTAGTCATCCCTCACCTTCTTTGGATACTTATATTCCAAGGTCAAAGAGGTTGACAAGTCACTTGCTAAATGGAAGGAAATTCTTAGGGTCCTTATGGATAATTTAGTGCAAGCATGGAACCACATGAAACAAGTAGTGGATCAGCTTAGGCTAGAGTGTACCTTTATAGTTGGTGATAGGGTATTTTTTGCCCCTAGCCTTACAAGAAAACATCCTTGCATGAAAAGGTAGGTCACAAATTGAGTCCAAAATTTTATGGCCCTTATCACATGGTGCAACACATTAGTGAGGAGGCATACAAACTTGCACCCCCACCCTCTTCAAAAAAAACCCATTTTTTAATGTCCCTCACCTCAAGAAAGTGATTGAGAATGCTACAAGAGTCCCAACAAAACCAACCACATCGGATGACAAGGGATCCATCTTTTTTGAACCAACGGTTGTATAGGATTGTAACATCCCAAGGTTCCTTAGTTTTTTCCTAAACTACTGATAGGATAAAAAACACAAGGATCTTATGACTTATCAGCCTAAATGGCATGGAATATATTGATTTTGAAAACTAATGAACCATAGATAATCTTGATAGTGGATTACATGTTTATTTAAACTCGGGTATATATGTGATAACAACCTTGAGATCATGATAAGCTGAGAACATGGCTTAGACCAAAGCCAAATTGTTGGTTTAGATTTAATATTCAAGAATAATGTTTTATTAATTTAGTCTTCAATTCTCTCGAATTATTTTGTAGAATTTATATAAACGAGATATCTTGAACTATTTGTGAAACAAATTGACTTGATGAGTTTGTCTAAAGCATACAAGTGACACTAATGTGGACCATGCTAACCAAGAAAAGGAGTAAATAGCTTCATGAGGATTTTGATTGGTGACTAGTAATGGCACATGTGCGTCCAACAAAAGGAAAGATAAGCATTTAGGTGTTAGATTAATATGCCATTGTCATGAACCAAGACAATATGAGTTACTTAATTGCAAGAGATGACAAAAAGACAAAGTCCAAGAATAATGCACAAGAGGAAATAGACCAAGATTTCCTAGGAAAAAATCACAAAACAAAGGAACTTGGAGAATATTGTGAGCAGCACAAATTAAACCAATAATTTGTAGAGAAACAACCAAACAAGTTGTAAAATGGAGAAACATCAAAATGGAGGTTGAAGTGCCAATAGTGGCATGGTGTGATGTTAAGTTGTTGTGTTGTTATTCTTGCCATCAAGGTTCAAACCCCATTGGGGTGTAATTGTTGAGAATTTATATTGGGGATGATGTCCCCCATTTGTGACCTCACCGGTTCATAGCTCCGAGTCAAAAGCATTTACCCCTCTTAATAAAAAAAATGGTGGAAGTGTCAACATAATTGCATGAGTAAAGAATAGACCAATCATACACATAAAAACTTTTCATTGATTGAAAATCTAAGGAAATGAAATGATTTCAAGACAAGAAGATCTTTGCCAAATTTTGAAGGAGTTAATGACTTGCCAAACCAACCAATGAAATTTGAGAAGACAAAGGACTTAGCGATTGTATAAGTATCAACAAGGGCTAAAGAGCTAAGGGCTACTAAATTAGGAAATACCTATGTGGACAATGCCAAAAGCCAAGAAAGTTGGAAAAATGGTGATGGCGAGTTGTGCTAAGGTATAGCATGTCACTAGATTTTTGAATAACTCTTAAGACTAATGGTTTGATTGTGCAAACTTAGTTAGAGCCTAATGGTGTTCAAACTTGTAAATGTAATCCTTGTGTGTTTCTTTGTATATATTAACTCTACATATGAGTGAATGAGGATCTTGCTTATGTGTATCTAAGTGGAAGCGTAACAAATGGCTAATCTGCAATTCAACTCTTGTGCACATGTGGTTGTATGTTTTGTATTTGTGTATAACGTGATGTTCAAAACAATCAGCCCCTATAAATTTTTTTAGTCCATGTATTGTGTTATAAGCGTGTGAACCAATGACAAGGATGCCTCTATGATTAAATACCCCAATTCATAGGTGGCAAAGGGGAAGAACTAAGGGCCATGAGGCCTCGATGTGTTGTATAGACACACAATAATGGAGAGAAAAGCTCCATAGTCATTCTTGTTGTGAACAACGGCTGTCTTGGTAGATTTCTCGAGGCTAGATGATGGTCATTCTATGAGTGTGGAATGATGGCTATGCTAGTATAGTGGCCAACCCCGTTTTGAGTTTTGACTTGTGACTTTTTGCTCAATGTTTTTTTTGTTTGTTATATGTTCCATTTAATCAAGTATAGTTCATTCCATGGCATGTGTCAAAACAGTTTGCAAGTGAAATGCATTACGCATTTGATAACCAGATTTCAATACTTCAATTAGAACTATCATGCAAAGGATCTATTACTTATAAACAAATACTGAACCTAAGGCCTATTTCTGAGCAATAGTAAGTTCTGATTTTAGGAACATGAGAACTCAGAAATTAACTACAATAAAGTATCTTCCAACACCTTCTTAAGAACCCTATGTTCTCCCCCAACTGAATTACTGCACTCCCAATGATTATTCTCTGAATTTGAGCCTTGAGGAATATTGTCAAACAATTATCTTGTAAAATCCGAGCTTGCTGTTTGTGTTTTCAGTTTGTGTTTGATTGTTTGGTTTGATGCCAATATGCTTGAACATGTGGTGAAAGAGATAATCTAAATGACTGTAATAAAATAGTATGCAAGTTATGACTAGATGCAGCCTTTCAATGAATGTATGTGACTGTACTATCATGAAAGATACTCATAGGCATTATCACAAACATTTATCATGCAAACATGACAATGGACATATTTTCAAACAATAGATATGCAACCTTATTCCTCCCTTTACTGAGCATATGATTGACTGATTACAATTTGGATATTCAATTACAATAATGTGGCTGTCAAAGACAGCGATCAGACCTTCAACAATGCAATCCTAAACACTATGCAATTGGAACAACAAAGCTTATAAGATGTCTAGGCAATGAATAAATACAACTCATTAACAATGCAACATGAATACAAAATGGAGAACCTGGTAATTTGCTGGCAGCAATCATAAGATATTTTGTAGCTCCTTATTGATGATGATTTTTGCCTTCAAACTGCTAATGTTCGTTGAACCTTGCTGCAGATATATCTTTCTGATTTTCTGAACTTAACCCTTTCAAAACTTGCGTATACATTCACAAATATACTCCCAGCAATAATAAATATCATAGAAATTAGGTTTGATAAATCTACATTAGAGAACTCTAGATATTTGCTCAAACCCTTGAAAAAAACACAACTCAGAAAAATAAATCACTGTAGCGGCACTGTAGCGCGGGTACTATTCACGTGTTACTGTAGCGATTTCACTGTTCACGGCTACTGTAGCAAAAGCACTGTTCACGCATACTGTAGCAAATCAACTATTCACGCGGGTACTGTAGCAGCAGATGAAAACTTGCAATCTGCTCTTAAAACCTTGAATAATTTGTTGATAATCTCTCCCAACAAGAATGATGTAACTCCATGTGCCAAAGAAGGATGATTCACAACCAACTATAAATGTTCTTCAACAATAAACTTCAAACCCTTATAGAAAACTTCACCAATTTGCACAAATGAAAGAACTGAAGTATTCTTTCCCACAACTGATAATTCAGGTGTTATTTCACACCTTCAAAATTGCTATAATAGGAAGTTTTCGTTTCCTATGATCAAAGAAGAAAATTGCGAAAGCCCTAGGCTCCACAATAAAAATCAATCAAAATATATTCATCAACTGGATGTTGAGAATGAGCTCTTGCCTTCCTTTTATTCTTTCCTTAAGAGAGCTCAAACACCTTCCTGGCCAATGTGGGATATTTTTTCCCACATTAAATTCTTACTTTTACTTTATTAATTAAAGTGACTTTATTATTAAAACTTTATTATAAAGTTATAATAATATAAAATATTAAATAAATCAACAAGTCCTTAAGCTTTAATATCTCTTACGGTGTACTTGGTTGCTAAGCCATTTAGTCAGGGTTCTATTCTCCATGATTTGATTGTCACAAAAATAAAAACCACGATAGTGACTTGTGAAATGAGTCTAGAAAAGCTGCAAAGGCCCAATCAAGGTCGACATTGCCAATATGCTTAGGTGTCTTTCTATTAATAGGAACCATCTCCCAAAATAGTAACTTACTAATAGTAAGTGTGCCAATCTGAGTCAAATAACTTTGTGCAAAGGCCAAAACCTGAATCCAGTGAAGAGTAATGTCTAAATCACTAACTGCCATGACCCTCTGTTGTTAGCCTACAGTTAAATGATATTCTACGAACTCAGGACATAAATGACATTAGAACAGCAGCAGCATAAGATACACCATATATTTCAGACTTAGCAGCAATAACTGAGCATAGTTGGGACTGTTACAAGACTAATATAAGCATGAAACAAAGGTAGCAGCACCCAGATTGAATTTGCAGACTAAATAGACTTAACAGAAATTTATATCAGCAAGTTACAAAGGGGGTTTGTACCATGTTTAGCTCATAGACAACATAAAATACACCTTATAGGAACTCAGATTGCAACGACAACCCCAGATTCACTATACCAGCACTTGGTAAGACAAGGTAATAACAGTAAGACTGAAACAATAGATTGAATAACAATCTCTGAGCACTGTAATGTTTGTAATCCTTGAGAAGCAGTTTCAAACAGAATACACTTTCCTCGCCTAGTAAATGATTGCAGACCAGGTTACTAACAGAATACATAAGAATAATATGCCCAGACCTGATGAACACGCTATCAGCAATCAAATAAGAGCTTGAACTGCTTCATGAATGCTCCAGAATAGCTGCAGACTTCAGACAACACTCTGAGATCACCAAATAAGGCCACGACCAGCTGAACACTTTGACTTTGCCTTGAGAAATGGCTATGACCCAGCGCTAGGGTTTCCTGTAGCACAACACTGTAGCATGGTACTGTAGCGCGACACTGTAGCAACGGTGATGTAGTGGTACTGTAGCATGCTTTAAAAAATCATTGCCTTCACTAAAAAATGCAAACTAGTGCTTGATTTGATCACCATGAAGAAACACATCGTTCAAACCAATACCCATCTTGATACCTCTTTTCATTTGAAAACTATGAGCAAAAATATAAGCTTCAAGTTCAAAAACAAAGTGCCCAAAAACCACAAATTTCACCACTAAACTTCACCAAATCGATGCAATGCCATCACAAGCCAAAAACTCTCAAACCCACTTCAAAAATAATCAAAAATAATCAAAAATCTTCATCTCAAAAATCTGTATCTGCAACTTTGTAGCTCAAATGAAACCTCTGTGTGAGGCCTCCAATAATCCTTCCTGATGTGGTCTTTCACACGAAGGGATCTTTGATGAGGTTTTCGTCTCAGCAAAGTTTGGTTCAAACCCTTGAGCTTCCACAAGCTCTAGGAGAAAGCACGGCAAGATTCAAATCCCCAAAAACATTATGAAAAATGAAGCTCTTTCTTTCCTTATATCTCCTCTCATTTCCCATGCCAAAACACTTTAACTTTTGCTTTAACTAATATTTAAATCTTTTCTTTCAATAACTTGGGCGCCCAAAGTATATGCTCATTAAAAAGATATAACTTTAAATATTTTAACTCCAACATTAGCTTTTTATTTAAAATTTAACTCATTTCTCTTCATAGGCGTCCACCCCCTTAATGTGCATTATAAAATACTTTTAAAGCTCTTTTAAAAACAACTTAAAGTCGTTGCACTAGGCATCAAAGTACAAAAATATCCCCTTCATGATCCTCAACCAATAAATATAAAGTTACTTCATTAAATCCAATTTTGAAGAAGAAATGAAATATTAAAATGTCTCAACCTTAGAAACTGATGCCTCCACTGAGAAATGTTGTTGATAGACAACCCTGACCGGGTCCAACCTACCCTGGATGACTTACTAGTTTTAGAAAGTCTTAAAAATAGTAAGTAGTGCTCTAAAACTCGAAACAGAGGGAAACTGAGGAGCTTGAAAGGGCTCACTGAGGACAGAAGCACATCACCAAATCCCCTGCTAAGAATAGCACTTACTAAAAATAGTGAGTGTATCAGAATCAACCCCACCAAAAGAGGACGTCGTAAAATGGGGACATTACAGCTAGTTATAGCTAGGTAGTGTTGCTTTGTTGAGGTGTTTCCTTTGTTCACTTGTGCTTAGGCCCATTGGAGTGCTTGTAGCCCTCCTTGTAAAATTAATACAAGTCTAATTAAGTCAAGGTGTCAAGCCTTGTAGAATCATATCTAAACTACCGTGTCTAGTAGATCTTATGTGTGATAGTCAATTGTGTGTAATGTATTAATGAATAAGGCATAGACTTGAGTAGGCACTTGGCAAAAATTGATCTAGATAGGAGAGGATTAGACAATCAAAGTTGCGCTATGCTCAAAATTCCTAAGAAATATTCAAGATGTTGTACGCCTTATTGTCAGCACTATGAAGCTAGTTACCTCACTATGAGGGTGGCAGGATGGAAAATAGGCTTGATACTTGGATTGGTCTTGGAAGTCAAGAAATCAAGACCATGATGGTTATATTTGGTGGAGCCTAAGCCTTTAACTTGTTGACATTATTGGCCTAGAATCTACTAGTTATGGTTGTTTATGAATAATATCATTATGATATTATGTCCCTTGAAGTTACTAAAAACGAATTGCATGGTGTTGTTGCCATGAGTTTAATTACTACTCTATTAAGGTTGTTAGGACTTAATACAAAGGCATTTAGATTAACTTGTTTGAATGGGTTGTGGCAATCAATAATAGGTGTGCTTAAGGCCACTTGAGAGTATTTAGGATAATGCTATTGAAGATGTCTAGGGAAAGATTGTAAGGAATCTTCAACTTCTAGCATATAAATATAAATGAATGCAATAAGCCTAGCATTAAGAACCTAAGGATGACTTAGCTTAGAGCTTGTCATAATGCCTAGTAGCTTAGCTAGAGTGATGGTGCTTGAACGCTTCAATTAAGTATCTATCTAGGTGCATTTAATTCTGAACTAACATATGTTCTCAAGTTAAAATTGGTGGCTTGTAACCATTTAGATCATTCTCTGAATAGTTGTGATGATATATACATATATATATATAGGATAAATTGAAGACCCAATTATAATAGCAGCC
Source organism: Sequoia sempervirens (assembly GCA_007258455.2). Taxonomy (NCBI): domain Eukaryota; kingdom Viridiplantae; phylum Streptophyta; class Pinopsida; order Cupressales; family Cupressaceae; genus Sequoia; species Sequoia sempervirens. The sequence goes on from VDFB02347423.1 coordinate 49,803, forward strand.
TTTTATATATATATAAAGGGCTGCTATTATAATTGAGTCTTCAATTAATCCTCAATTTGTTCTTAAGTGAACTAATCTCTCTTTAAATTGGCCAGCGAGCATCTATAGACTTGTGTTGTGACCTTGTGCTCTTTGTTAAGATTAACATGAGCATAACCCAACCTACATGGGTTGTGCGCTAAGCCTTAACAACATTAACCAAGGCTATGATAAGAGAAATTGGTAACTCTACTTGTAAACTTGTGTTACCCATTACGTATTTTAAATTTTTAAGTTTCCGTAGTTATCGTAGAGACAAACATTATCACTAATGTCGACATTCCTAGTATGGTGAGAACGAGTTGTCATGTGCCAAGTGAATATTACTATTGACTCTTGAACTGCATGTACTTTTAAATTTTTAGTAAACCTCTAATAATTGTACCTCTTAATTGGTCTTCCCATTTGTAATAACCACCCCTATTATTTTTTCAATTTTTTGCCAAATGGAAATCACAACATGAATATGCAAAAAGAAGGTATTCAACTGTCATGAAGGTCTGATATAATTTTCAATGTTCATATTATCAGATTTTGCAGAGCAATCCAATATCTTGATTTGCATTATGGGTTTAATTTATACATGAAGGACTTGAATAACCGTGTATTCACGGGTTCAACAAATAGCCTAGATTAGCTAACAAATAATAACAAACCAAACAAACAAATAACAAAACAAAACAACTACGGGTAATGATGGAATATCCAACATTCCCACCTTATTACATCATTGTTTTAAAGTCCTAATAAGAGAATCCTGAAAAGTTTTGAACTTCACACATGCAAAAGGCTTGGAAAAGATGTCAGCATGTTGTTGTTGAGTAGTGCAGTATTGGAGTTGAATGTTGTTTTGTTGAACATGTTCTCATCTGAAGTGGCAGTCAACTTCAATATGCTTGGTTCATTCATGAAACACTAGATTATGAACAAGCTTGAGAACACTCTAATTGTCACACTAGAGGACCATAGGTTGGTTTTGTGGTACACCCAATCCTTCTAATATGTGACATAACCAAGCTATTTCACAAACTATTGTACTTGTTGCATGATATTCTGCTCCTATTGAGGAACGAGCAACTGTGACTTGTTTCTTCCCTAAGAAATAGGACCCAAACCTAAGAAGAAAACAAATCCAAATGTGGATTTCCTATCATCAATAGAACTTGCATAATCTGCATTGTATATCCTGTCAAGAAGAATTGATCATTCCTTTTATATTCCAAACCATGATTCACAGTACCTTGGATATACCTTAATACACATTTTGTTGCTTTCCAATGACACATCTTTGGTTCTTGCATGAATCTTGAGAGATAATTAACAGCAAAACTAATATCTAGTCTAGTGTAAGTCAAGTAAATCAAACCTCCAATCATTTGTCAATAGAGAGTTGCATTCACCTGAAGAGATGGATTGAAAAAAGATAATTGCAATCCTAATTCCATAGGTGTAGACATGGGTTTGGGATCCATCATTCTAAACTTCTTGAGCAGTGTCTTGGCATATTTTCTCTGAGATATAAAGATATGGTGATTAGTTTGCCATACCTCTAAGCCTAGACAATAGTGCAGTAGCCCGAGATCTGTCATATCAAATGCCTTCTTGAGAACAGTCTTGGTTGTCTCAACCATTGCTTCTAAGCTGCCTGTGATAACTAGGTCATCAACATATACATTAATAATCACAATATCCCCCCCTTGTTCCTTGAGGTAGAGATTTGGATCATATGGATGCCTAGTAAAACCATATTTTAGCGAATGTTCATCAATTTTAATATACCAAGCTCTTGGAGCTTGTTTGAGACCATATAGGGACTTAACAAGTTTGCATACCTTTTCTTTTTTACCAAGTGCAATGTATCTCTCTGGTTGGGTCATATAGACCTCCTCCTTAAGGTCTCCATTGAGAAATGCACTTTTTACATCCATTTGATATAATTTCCATCCAAATTGTGTAGCTAAAGCAAAAATCATTCTAATGGTTTTAATTTTTTGTTGTGGGAGCAAATGTTTCCTCATAGTCAATCCCTTCTTTTTGGGAATATCCCTTAGCTACAAGTCCAGCCTTATATTTATCTATACTACCATCTGCTTTATACTTAGTTTTGAATATCCATTTACATCCAATTGCTTTATTACCAAGTAGTAGATCAACAAGCTCCCAAGTCTTGTTTTTCATTAGAGATTGATACTCTGCATCCATAGCCTCTTTCCAAGGCTTTGATTCTAGTGCTTCCTAAACATTAGATGGTTCAAAATTATCAACAACTAAACTCATTAGTGCTAGATTTACCTCATTGCGAGCCATGCTACGAGTCCTTGGTCTTGAAGTGGAAGTGTATGGGACTCCACCTAGGTTTGCATCATGAATGGTACTAGTATATACCACTTAGGCAAAGGTCTTGTGATATTTGTGGGTGTTGAGTTAGTTTGATTCTCAACATCCCCATTATTTTCTCCCATCCATGTTGAAAATAGGAGCACTATCTGGATCAAGAGCTAATGTGGAAGTTGAACTTAACTCACTCTTCTCATCAAAAATAACATCTCTACTAATGTATATCTTCTTTGTGATAGGATCCATAAGATGGTATGCCCTAGACTCACTACTATAGCCAAGAACAATACATTTCATGGATTTTTCGTCAAGCTTCTTTCTTCGTTGCTTAGGAATGTGCATGCATGTTGTGTAACCAAACACGCGAAGATGTGAGATAGATGACTTTACTCACGTCCATGCTTCTTCTAGTGTGATGCCATCAAGTGCTTTGGTTAGTGCACAATTCAAAAGATAAACTATTGTATGCACAACTTTAGCCCAATAAGCATGGCCGAAGTGAGAATCCTTCAACATGCTACAAACCATCTCCATCATGATGCGATTTCTCCGTTTAGCAACTCCATTTTCCTTCAAGTAGGTGGAGAATTCTATGCTGGTGTATTTCCCCCCTCAATCTGAGCGGAGGACACGAATACGACGATTTGTATCTTTCTCTACGAGAGTGTTGTAATGTCCCCATTTTAGCCATACACTCTTCTCTGACTAATAGCCTATTTCCAAAGGCTCGTAGGCTAGTCAAAAGTGCAAATTAAGGTTTCCTATTTTGTAGGAGGTTTCAGTTGAGCTTTTGAAGGTTTGCATGTGAGAGTTTTTGATGCATGTCTGGTGGAGCTTTCTAGGTTTTTGAAGAGCTTTAGGATGAGGTAACATGAATGACAAGAAAATGAAATGCATTTTTAGCAAATACCTTGCATGCGAGAATGGTTTCTAAGTTTTTTTGTGTTTTTAGAGAGCTTCAGAATGGTGTAACATACATCTCCATTTGACAACCTTTCCAAGAACTTACTATTTTTAGTAAGTCATAATGGCTACCTGGTATGTGCTCAAAAGGTGTTTGGGAACACTCACTATTTATAGAAGTTTGTTATTTTTAGTAAGTTCTATTTATGGCAGTGTTATCCTAGCAGCAACTCAATCATCTCCAATCATCTTTCTATTTTTTACAGTACTTTGGTTGGCAGCAATTCAACAATCCAATGCAATTTCCATTTCGGGCAAAGCCGTTTGGGTATATTTGGCTTTCAGCATTTTGAGGCTCATTTTGGTAAAATGATTTATTTAAGTCATTTAATTATTATAATGTGATTTTGACCCTTAGCCTAGCACGATGACTTAATGTTGTTTTAAAAGGGGGACTATGAGGGTGGACGCCTCATTAAAAGGAATTTTAATATTGCAAATGTTAATTATCTCCTCTTGTACCTTGGACGCCTAAATGGAGGAGGATTAAGTGATTTAAAATTAAAATATTTCAAAAATGAGTTGGGCATCCCATTTGGAGGGAAAAGGAGGAAGATGAAGAGTCACCTCAAGTTCTATTTAAGAAGGCCATTGCTCATTCATTTGGTATCTATCCATTGAAAATTACAACAAAGTGCTGCCAAAATTGGTACAGACTCGCTTCGAGGAAAGCATACCTCCTAGCAACCTTGGTTTCATGCTTGCAAGATAGCACCTAGCTGAGCTTTGTGGTTGTTCTTCACACTGAAGAGCAGATTGAGCTTATTGTGATGAAGATATTTGAAGTTTTATGAAGTTTGTGTTTGCTGGTTTTGGTGTTGTAGAAGTATGTTTTTGCTTGTGGCTCTTTGCTTGATCATCCAATGGTTATGGGTATATTCCAATCTCTTTTTCTATGCTAGGCGCCCCTTTCCACAAGTTTTGGTAATTTTTGGTGAAGCATATGATTTATCCTTGCTGGTCGCCCTCTTCAAGGAGGCTGTACTTTGCATGTCGATGCATTGGATTGCGTGCATAAAATATTTTGAGGTTTTTGATGTTATTTCTTGGTACTAACTTGGGTGCCTACCTCCTATGCTTCATTTGCAACTGGTTTCATGTCATTCGGAGTTGTCTACATTGAGTTATGAGCATTTTGGTGTGATTCATGCTTGTTGGTTTGCATTTTCTGTTCGCTGGTTTTTTATATCAGATTGTTGAAAGTTCAGATTTTGGCTTGTTTCCTAAGTAGTATAGCTTGTGAAGTTTTGAAGATCATCTAACATCATTTTACAGTGGATTGGAAAGCTTATACACTTTGTCATTTGTAGATTACTTTATATTGTAAGGCTGAAATTAGTAGTACCGATTCAGTCACTACATAATTCTGCTCTTTACTTGTGATTCCCACTCTTAGTGGAAGGGACGGGTCTCGCCGTCCATTTACTTTTTGTACTGCCCATTGAACAAGCGGAAGGGGTCGGCAAGCCGCCCATACTTTACTTTTCATGCACTTTGTAATACTAATTCCTCATCATGTCGATCGACTGAGCCATCAAACTACTCCCGCTGAATAAATGGTCGAGTTGCATATGCATTGTCATTTCCAACACTTTTCCGTTTATATGCTAATGATCCCCGACACCATATGCTATCACCTCGACCACACTGAGATCTTCGTGAAAATTCTTGGTGAGGGTTACTTTCCAGCTGGTTATTTGGTTTTGCTAACGCTCACGGGTGAAGTGCTGTGACAAAAATTTGAAAAAAATTGTAAGGGGGTTATTCAGTGGTATCAGAGCCAAGATTTTGCCATCCTATGAGTTTGGTGCTTCAGTGTTAGATGACTGACAGAGATTTCCGTTGCTACACCAGAGGAAACAGAGTTTAGTTTTCAGTTTTCAAAAGTTTCTGAAGATGATACATATTCTGAAGTTTAGAAGCGTGAGCTATACGGTTAATCTTACTTTGGAGAAGAAAAAGTTTTACAGGTCCTTTACCCCTAGGAACAGCTCATTGAAAAGGAACATCAAACAAGGGAAGAGTGAGAATACTTACTACGTTTGGAACAATAAAACATTTTAGGCGGGTGAAG
>VDFB02347424.1:0-13806 GCA_007258455.2 Sequoia sempervirens
TGGTGTTTTCTGCACAACAACAGCTCAGATAGAAAATAGTATTCTATCTCTCTTGAAAGGTGAATTCTCAACAACAAGTGCTAAAATCACCCCAAGGTCTCTCGGGTGTCAGGTCATGACAATGCGTAAACAACTCAGATAATATGTGAAAATGCTGGTAATCACAATCGGACCTTACTACAAGCAAATTGTATCTTTCCAATTTATCAAATCTTGCAATATGATGATCTTAAATCCTAAGTCTAACCAAAATAATAAGGAAACAACAAAAGGTGAGGGTGCAAGAGATGTAATGAAATCTAAACTATAAACTATTTCTAGGATGAACAATGCAAATGATAAATTCTTGGAATGGACCAATCTCAAATAACCAATTCCTGCTTAACCCACAATGCAATATCACAAGAAAGGTAAAATCTTCTAAGGTATACAGATTTTCAAATCATAGACATTCATCCACAATCGAACTAAGCACAAATAGATGTATGGTCCAGGTTGACTTCACCAGTCTACTACAATCAGATAGTTACTGGGAGTATAGACTAGAGATTGCTACAAACACTCCAAGCATGAAATCATGAACACTATTCACCAAACTAATCTAATTCTGAATCTAACATCAAATCTTATATCTTCAAGCAATCTAAAAGATGGAACAACAGGAACCATGCAAGATAAACTAACACAAAGGAATTCACCAGAGAAACCACAATGCCTTCAATTGTATTAGATCACCAAATATAGCAACAATTCCATTGTTCTATGTTACAGCACTTGCTTCAAAGAACTAACTACTATTTCTACTACAAAATGCTCTAGCTCTTTCTTGGTCTAGCTCGTCTCTATTATCTTTCTAACTAACTCCTTACAAATGAGGCAGGAATGCCATTTATAGAAAATCCTCAAACATGTCAGCCCAGCCAAACATTTACAAAATAAAGTAGCCAAAACAAGTCAGCCTCAGGAATTTCAAAATAAGGCACACATTAAATGTTGATACACCATCAAGGTCGGCCAAAACACATTCCCCAATGCAGCTTAGATCAACAGATGCCCTATAATAATAGGGAAGCACAAATATCCAGGTTGACATTAATTGCTGCCTCCCTTATCTTTGTTCTGATCCAATGCCTCGTGAACCTTCAAAAACACCCTATCCAGCTCAGCAACAGGTGGCAAGGGTAGGATTTTGAGCCGACACTCAATGGATCCAATTTCTTCCTTCGACTGCTTGACCGTTGCATCCCAATCACCCTTATATGCCGAGTACTTATCCACCACAGCCAGATAAGTAGCTGCATCATCCAACTGGTGCCCTGTCATAGAGTTTTCAACATCAGGGGCATATACATCATGCCACCATTCCCTCAATTGTTCTAAGCTCAAGTACTTAGGGGCAATCTTCCTCCTGCCAGTCATTATTTCAAAGAATACAATACATCCATCATAAACACCAATCAGATCACCATCTATCTGTTTCTTTCTCTTATGAATCTTCTTGATGGCTTTCTGTCGAATTTGCAAGGCCTCAAACCATTCCCAAGGCTCATTAACTCTAGATGAAGAAAGGATTCTATCTACAACCAACTGATCCCTACCATACTCCATTATCACCTTAGCTTTCTACAATAAAAGGTCAATATCCTCCTTATCCTGAGATAAAACATGCTCTAAAAAATCTTTAGCTCTTACTGCATCCTTTCCAATTGAAAGGATTTCCTTTATTGCATCATCTCCTTTCACTTGTACATCCTTCAACCAATCCACTGTAGTCATGGTAGAAGCCTTCATCCTTTCTATTTTAGAAATAGTCTCTTTAGGCAAGAAACCAGTAGTAGCAGAAGAAGATGGGTGAAGAGATTGCAAAGGCTTCATCAAATCTTCTAGACATTCCCTAAGCCTTTCATTGTCTCTTTTAAGCTCATGCTTGGACTGTGTTTCCTTCCTTAATCTCCCAATTATCACTACACTAGACCCTTCGTACTCTTCAATATCCTGCTCCATAGAAGCGAGTCCAAGATTGATAGTCTGTAGATTGTAATCTTTTTCAGTGACCTCATCTTTACTTTTATCAGCAGCAGGGGTGGCAATATGAATAACCCTATTACTCGCTTCATCTCTTTCTATCTTAGAAACTACCTTGGCCATCTTCTTTTTCTTACCTTTACCAATATTGGCCAACATTTCATCCCAATCGAGGGGGGTGTCCTCAACAATGACATGTTTCTTTCTTATCTCTTTATCTAACCAATCTGGGACAGCAGGATCCATCCGAACTTCATCTTTCTTGACTTCTTCATGCTGTTCCGCTGTCTCATCCTTTTCTTTTTCAGGAGACTAATCACCTTTGCTTTCCAACTCTGGCTCTTCTTCTTGCAGGGGTGATGGAGTCTCAACAGGAACATCCTCCTTCTCAAGGGATCTATTATCCTTACTTCTCACAGGAGAATCCTCATACTGTACCAACGGGGAAGGGTGCACTTCCACATCTTCAACCTCAAGCTCAGCTGTCGCGCCAAAGAGTTCTCCTTCCTTGAATGGTTCTGCCTCCCCACTAGTCTCATTCTCTTCATGAGATGTTTGCTCAGGTATATTCAATGAAGGATAGGTAGCCTTCTGTTGTTCCACAGTGGATGCCATTGGAAGAGGATCTATCTTTTGCATGGTCTCCTTGGGAGATGGAGTCCTTGACCTCCTCGAATAAACCCGGGGTTTCTCTCCCGAGCTCTCCACATCAACCACTGGAGGGTTTGCCTCATCCTTAGGAGCTTCCTGACCTTTCTTCTTAGAAACCCTGGTTGTCCTTGTCCTTTTGGGCTCTGGAGGGGTATCTTCTTCCTCTGCTTTCTCAAGTTCTTCCTCCTCAGCAGACTTACCTATTTTCAGAGTATGACTCCTCTTTTTCCCTCTAGGTTTCCTCTTCTTTTCAGGCTCACTCTCCTTAGGACCTCTGATTTTAACCTTGAAAGGTGAGCTCACCTTAGTTTTTTTTGCAGAATCATCCTCATCGGATTCCTCTGAAGTGGAATGGGCATTCAAATTCCCCACCAAATTGAAGGTACAGGGTACCTTCTCGCTTTCCAATTCCCATACTTTGTGCTTCAACCATGACTTGGTAAATTTCATAATAGGAGCCATTAATTCTTCTAGCTCAGTTATCTCATTTTCTGACCAGTTTATCTCCCCAATGGATCTGTCCTTAACCGACTCATATGCATGATCTTGAACCAAATTCCCATCATCCTCTAACTGGTCAGGGATCAACTTGACATTATACATTCTGATTACATCAACTGGAAGCCTCTCTTCTTCCTCACCTCAAAGTCATCCTTGATGTTCACCCAGTAATCCTCTAGATCATCCTTGTGGTGATATTCTTTAGTTGCCTTCTACTGCGCTTCTCCAGTGATGTCAAAATTTGTCCTCTTAGAATGGAAATACAAACCAAGAGCACTCAATTCCTCTCCTGATGCATGAGCTGATTGGATTGAAGGGCAAACCTCACTTATACCAATTTTCAAAGGGAAGTCTCTACCGAACCCTGTCTTATGCTTTGCCTTTTTAACAATAGCATCAAAGTCACATACCTGCCTGGTAACCTCCAATAGCACAATGTGGTCAGTAGGATATCTTGGCAATTTGTATGGAGCAGTTTGACATCCGTCAACTCTGATATAGGAGAAGGTGGGGAATTGTATAAACCAAGCTCCATATTTTTTGATTAGCTCCTTAGCTCCATTAGATATTCTCACATGCTCTGCATTTTGGAGCAACCTAGTAATATGCATTGTGAATGCATCATTTGTTCTTCTATAATTCTAATTTCCTAAGTGCAAATTGGGGTATACCTCATAGATGATATCCTGTCCAAATGTTCCTTTTGGATTCAAACCCCTGTATGGGTAGAATCTGGCCAACACATATATCACATAAGAGGACATGGTGAATTTCTTTGCTTCCAACACATCTCTCAGCTGCCTATCAATCATTGCACTGATGAGTCCTTCCTAGTGGTAATTAATACCTTGCTCAATCCTGTTAATAACGTGCACCGTCCAATTCTCCAATGCCCCAGCACTCTTCAAGCCAGCCACCCTGCTCAACAGTGTGATAGCATCATATATATCCTGCCTGAACTTGATCCTGTGTAATTGCTTGGGCAATTTGGAAAAATGAGACTTTGGTTTTTCCAACCAGGAATTAATCATCTGCTAGGCTTTGGTAGGCTCATCCTCATAGTAAGTTCTGGCCAAGTCCATATCCAAGGCACACACACATGGTAGATCTGGCATATCAAATGCTTGGGCAATAGAAACTGGATTGAAGTTCACCAAGACTCTTCCTTCAGAGCTAACGACCCTCTGCATATCAAAGTCATATTGCCGGGCACACTCCAATATCAATTCATAGCATTGAACCGCAGGAGGGAATCCTGCTACATGGACCAGTCTGAATTTCATCATTCCCTTGGTCAGAGCCGATAGATCTTTCTGAGCTATCCTTGCCTTGAACTCTTCATACCTCCATGCTCCTACATTAGTGTCAGAGACTTTAGACCATACTGAAGCTATCTTACTGTCTGGAAACTGACTCTTCGTATCCAACCTCAACCTTTCTGCATCTATAACTAAGGATCCTTCTGTATCACCTTTGGACTTTCCCACTGTAGCTTTGCTCGATTCAGCCTGCATTCACAAAAGAGCCTTATGAGAATCCAATTATCATCCATATTTCAATCAAAGGTTAGCCTGGAAACCACATAAAACAATTAAGATTCATCACTAATCGTCAATCTTGAAAATATGGAAAAAATAAGTAACCCAGGAAAATGAAGTAAACCAGGAAAATCCAGTTGGGGCAGAATTCAGGGAAATCTGACCCAGACAGACTCCTGCTATCAAGACATCATTCATCAGATAAATCATTAATACGAACAAAAGAGTTGTGTGACAACCATGAAATCCATTCATTAGCAACAAGAAATCATCATTTAACATTTACTTCCTTATTCCCAACATCGAAAATCAAAAGAAGTGGAACCAGGCAGAAAACCAGAAAAATCCGGATAGGTCGGATTTCCGCGGGTAGCTTGAAATTATGGAACTCATCATATTCCAAGGAAATGGAAAAATCTTGGAAAATCCGGGTGCACAGAAATTCTGCAGACACCTCGGAAACCCGACGATCGCTAACACGCAAACCACCGACCGAATGATCATGCAAACTTCCCTATGCAGATTCCAATGGTCCTAAAATCAATCCCAATAAGTTGAATTTTGATTGCACATGAATTTGAATTCCCAAAACTCTCAAAGGACTATTCCTCATGATGAAAACAATGATTCCCTAAATTCAATAATCAGACCTCCGCCATGAAAGATGGGGTAAGCTAGGAGTTTCAAATACTATCCCACAAGATGATCAAGCTAAAGCACACCGGGATCTCTCAAGATATGAGCAGGATCGAGCTAAACACAAGACATGAAGATTGCGACAACTCCACTGATCTTAGAAAATTTAGGCAAACCTACTGAAACCTTAACCTCACAATATATAGCAGACTATGCACCCAGAAGGCAAGGCCCTACTAGAAATACCTAGCCACACGAATATACCTGACATTCAATCAATAAACGAAGGGATGCATAGTGCGGGTGATAAAACCTGTGAAAAGGTGGATCAAACCCTATTTCGCTAAATACATAATCATGAAACAAGTAACAGCTGACTTAAAAAGACCACCAATCAACAACCCGAAAGACTCGATCAAAATGCAAACAAAAAGGAGAAGTCAGCAATGACTTACCATGGATCAATTTTGAATGAAGCTCGAACCTGAAGAAGTCACTGCAAAACAAGGTGCCCTAGCAATGAAAACACTCAACACAAGCGCTCAAGCAATCCACATGCAAGTAGGTCAAATCCAACAATCGAAACTCCAAATGAAGAACTCCAAGCACTAGAGCATATGACAAATGAATAATGAAATCATGAAAAGCACTAGAAACCTTTAAACTCACTTACATTCATGCCAGAGCAAATGTACCTCAAGCATTAATGGCCGATAAGACATATCGACGAAATCCGGAAACCCGAGCTCAAAATGGAAAATTGGAAAAAACTGAGCCAGACGGACTATCCGGGTGAGCACGAACTCTGCAAATAACGCACCCCTCGGGACTCTGACGTAGTCCAGGAAAATCTGGGTCACCCAAAAAATCCTGGATTCATCCAAAAACCCGGACCTTGGAAATTGCGGCAGTGACCAGACTATGAACCAGAACTCGGGAAAATCCGGGCGAACCGGAAAATCCCGAACCCAGGGCAAAACCCGGACTTCCATTAAAAACCAAGTTTGATCAATTCAACCTTCAGGGAAAGACCAAGACAAGCAAGATCAACATCTCAAGACCTTTAAAGGACAAATCCAATAAAAAACAAAGGTCCAAGAGACATCTGAAATAAAAAAAAAAGGGTCCCCACTCCAAGTGGGGCGTGTGTGCAAAACTGCACAACAAATGGCGACTCCGCTGGGGAAATGCTCTAGAGCATTTCAATGACAAACTGGAATCAAGAACCCATAACTCATGGTTTCAACTCATCCATCCAGCCACTACCTACAGTTAAACCAAAGAACCCACTAGTCATCAAGAGCTTTCCTAGACTAGGGTCGAAGTGTGTGCACATGCATTCATTACCGCCCCTTATCTACAACAGGATCCAAACTTGGTCTGAACAAGCTACATAAAGATTCATACTCTAAAAGTAACCTGGATAGAGCCTCGCTGTTAGTCAGACATCCATAGCCCCAATGAGGTTACCGTTGTGATCCTCTTGAATATAGCTCTACTGCCAGCCAGACGTCTATAGCCCTGATAGAGATATCTAGATCCCCCTGATGAGTTGAATTCAGACTTGTAATTTTCAATATTATTTCTCCTTTTTTTTTTATACTGCTTGTCTTTTTACTGTTTTCACTTCAACCTATGAACAATGAAGTTCACACTTCAGGGATGAGAGCCATAGTGGCACTAGAGAAGAAAAGGGATTTTTCACTTGTCCAAACTTCATAAGGACCTTCTGCAATTTCAGGTATCATTAATATTCAAAAATGTGAGACCCCAATGTATTCCTGTTCAATCTGACTAGAAGACACTTTGTTTTAGACACAAGGATATGTGACATTGGGTAGAGAATGCGTACCATAATGGTTTGGAAAGGTGATTAAAGTTTGTAAAAGAAATACTAAGAGTACCACACCTACTTTGTCACCATTGTCATACAAATGCAACGAGAGATCCCAGAAAGATAAGGAACCAAGAGCAAGAGCAACACAAACCAAAACAAAACAAACCAAAGCAAACCTACTCTAGCCAAAACAAAACAATAGAAAACAACCTAAACTAACTATATACAAAGCAGGGAGCTGAAAATAGCTCAGGATTGGAAATAATGTTTCAAATACTGCCCATTGATAGGCAGCGGAATATCTTCTCCCGTGAGAGTCTTCAGACGGAAGGCATTATCCCCCAGAATTTCAGCAATTTGATATGGACCGAGCCATAGTTTATCAAACTTCCCATGGTCCCCTTTTCGATCATGAGGTTTATCCCAGTACAACACAAGGTCAGAAATCCTAAAAGCTTTGACTTTAGCCCTTATGTCAAACCACCTCTTAACTACTCCCTGATGTTTGGAAAAAATTTCAAGGGCATCGTCTTGTTTTTCTTCAAGGTTCAGTAGCTCTGTCAACCTAGCTTCCCTTCTATCCCCTCCATCATAAAACTCATTAATAAATTGCAAGGTTGGGATCTTGAGTTGAATGGGGAATACGGGCTCCAGACCATATACTAAGTGATAGGGAGATGTTCTGATGGATGACTTAAGCCTTGTACGATCTGCCCAGAGGGAAAACCGAAGCTGAGTATGTCAGTCTTTTGGGTTCCTCTCTAGCAACTTATGAATAACAGTCAACAAGTTCTTATTGGAGGACTCTGCTAAGCCATTACCCTGAGGGTAGTAATTGGATGCAAACTTTATAATAATGCCATGATCAAAAGTCCAATTTGAAAATTTTAAAGATGCGAAAGCGGGACCATTATCACAGACAACAACAATGGGGCATCCAAATCGATTAATAATGGTAGATTCTAGAAAATCAATCACTACTTTAGATGTACATTGCCTACAAGCAAAAGCCTCAGTCCACCTTGTGAAATAATCAGTAATAGTTAGAATGTACCTGTGCCCTGCAGAAGATGGTGGGTTGATAGGGCCTATGAAGTCCATACCCCACTGAGCAAAAGGTCTTACCTCAGTGACCGGTTGAAGTGGAAGTGCTGCATACATTTCCTTCGTTGCTGCAATCTGGCAAATGTGACAGGTCCTAACGTGATGGTGAACATCCTTGAATAATGTGGGCCAATAATACCCAGCCCTTAAAATCTGATTCGCTGTGGCAATAGAAAAACCATGGCCAGTACCATACTTTTCATGAAATTCGTTCATCACTCTTTCAACTTTTTGTTTCCCAAGACACCTCAAGTAAATGCCTTCATGATTTCTCTTATATAGAACAACTCCTTTGAGCATGAAACCGTCGCTCTTCAGTTGTAGAGCTCTCCTTTGAACAACATTAAGATGGCTTGGGGATCACTGGTGTAACAAATAATAAACTATGTCATCATACCAGCAACCTGGGGAAACTTCCTCAAGATTATAATTCTGAATAGTCAGTTCAGGCCCCATTTCAGCCATAGTCTGAGTAAGTCCTTGCCCTCTTACCAACTTCATGGGTTGAATCTCAATATCATATTCTTGCAGCATTGTCACCCACTTAGCTCTACGCTCACCCAACTCATTCTACATTAACAGTAACTTAACTGCAGGATCTGGGACAATTGCATAAACCTTATTCCTGAGGATATAATGTCTGAATTTCTTCACTACTCTGACCAGGGCATATGCCTGCTTTTCTACACTTGGATATTTCAACTCAGCATGTGTGAATTTGCCACTCATAGAAACAATAGGATGTTTGTTTCCCTCCTTGTTAGACCACGAGGTCAGCGATGCTTGCACCGCGAATGATCACGAGGAAACCAAGCGGCGGAATAGATGTAAAGGGAGCTTCGCGCTGATCCAAGGACTTACCAATATTGGAGCATCAACAATGGCTCTTTTGATTTCTGCAAATGCCTCCTTTGCTTCTACAGTCCATTCAACTTTAGCGTCTTGCTTCAACATTGCATTCAACGGTTTAACAATTTCAGCAAATCTAGTAATGAATTTCCTGATGAAGTTAATCTTGCCAAAGAAAGACTTCATCTCTTTTTTGCTAGTAGGTGGCTGAATCTTCAGTATGGCCTCCACTCTTTCTGGATCAATAGCAATTCCCTTTTCAGATGATATGGCATGTCCCGACGCTTTCCATACGTAACTCCAAAATGCACTTTTAGGATTGAGGGATATGCCAATTCCCTACACCTTTGGAAACACTGCGTAAGAATACGGATGTGGTCCCCTTTGTTTTGGAAAGGCGGTTAGATCGTCAACCATAAATGGCCAGCAATGCGCTTTCCTATGATGATGTCTTTAAAGTATCCATGGCCCTTTGAAATGTGGCCCGACAGTATAAGACCAAAAGGAATCACCTCCACATGTAAATATAAAGGGCATTTTTTCTACCCCCATTTTGTGTAAGATTAATTTTGTGTAATACATCTTCGCATCGCGAACCATTTGGATTTGTACCACGAATATATAGCCGTCCGAAGGACATCATCGAGAACCATTTACTGCCAAGTACTTCTACATCAATGAAGGGAATTTGGGTAATTATCCTTTTGATGACACATTTAGATTTCTGAAATCCTGCGAAATCGATCTCTCCATTCTTTTTTTTTCTTCGCGGGACCGAGTTAAGCCACCCATGTTGAATGCCCGGTAGATATGATTAAGCTAATAGTAATTCTGAACTTCTTTTCTATAACACGGTTCCATTGGTGCAGTATTGTCCGGTCTGTCTGCGAAGGCAGCCGAGGCTTGAGGTATAGTATGAGTTATGATTGATGTATCATAAGTTTTCAGGTCTTCATAACTCCAGGCTAGTATATCCGGAAAGCTATGCAATGCTTCAATTATTCCTTGTCTTTCCTCTGGAGTGCATACTTGGCCAATGAAAGTGTTCTTAACATTATCTTCAGTTCCCATATTATGAGTATTACACTGTCCACTGATAGATTTCTTTTTAGACTCTTGCTCCTGATCTCTGATCTTATTCAAATAAAAAATACGCTCTAACTGTACCATTCCCCTTGGAATAGTATTAGACTTCAAATTTATCACTCCCTCCAAATCCAGTTCTGCTTCCTGAAGTTCTGTTTCATCAATAATTTGGGAAGCAAAAACATCCGTGTTTGTAATGAAGTCCAGGATATGCTTGTCATCCTTAAATACCTGAAATTTAGTAACATTTTCTGGGACTGATGGCACAGGAGTCAATTCTACAGTAAACTTCTTCAAACCTGACAAAGATAGAGGCTGCAGGGTGCTTGCTGCCTGAGCTAGAGAATCTACAGTTTGATTCTTCTGCTGTGGTATCAGTTGAATATTGAAGGCATCAAATCCCTCAATGAGGTCCCATACTCTATGCCTATAATTAGTCATTCTCCTATCATGGCATGAATATTGTTTCCTTACTTGCTTAATTACCAACTCAAAATCACCAAAAACTTGCGAGGAATCTTAACATTTATTTTTCTTGGAGTGCCATAGAAGTCCATGAATTAATGCATGACCCTTGCTACATTATTAATTTGATGAGGTGAAGTCCATGGGCTTACCAAGGAAGGTCTTACATTTTTGGGCTAATCGATTTTCCAAAATCCTGCTCTAAGCTCCCTGGATTTAGATCCATGAATCGAGTCTAGCGTTCAGCCATTACCGGTCTCTTCATCACATCCTTGGCTATTAACATTTGGATGGTTCCCTCGAGATAGCATTGCTTTCTACTTTCAGCCTTTATAGTCTTCTACGAGGGAGGCTTAGCATATCCGTCTTGTACCGAGGTTGGATTCATGTACATTTTGGCCTTTCGTTCTCACATTTGCGGCATAAACAACTTGCTCAACTCTGAATGGGAAGCGTTACAGACTCTACATACCAGTGGGTAAGAGTAATTCTTCAAAGCTTGTCCTTCTGCCTAGGTGAACTTGATTTTCAACACACTGTCTGATGAATTCCTGGAAGCTGTCTAGTAGGCTAATCTGATTGTCTCCGGATTCCTCCTCTTCCTTAATGGATTCTGTCAGAACAGTAGCATTGCTGCAATCTGTTTCAATAGACATTGAATGTAGCATCAATACCTCCTTTGAATCTGACTCCTCATAAGGAGTTGATAGCATATAATTTCCCATGCCTACTTCCGATATCAGAACTTCATTTGAAGTATTTTGGTATTTCGTGATCATGTATTTCATTCTTGGTTCTCTCTAAATTCTGATATGATTTGGTACCCCTTTCCAAGGAAGCCACATGTGAGAGTGATCAGTAGATACATATCCATTTAAGGCCTTAGTAAAGTCTCTTCCTAGAATCAAGCCATAGGCATCAGGGATATCAGCTACTTGAATATTGATAACCTGCTAAATTTTTGGATCAGAAGCTACCTGCATGTGAATCATGTTTAATTCTCCCACCACATTTACTTCAGTTCTATCCAACTGAGTTACCTTCTTCTGGGAGTCAGCGGGTGTAATCCCTAAAGCTTTACATACTCTGAATGGCATCACATTAGTAGAAGCACCAGAATCCAGTAAACAGTTATGTAGATTCTTACCAAATATGCGCACAGAGATCAGGAATGGTGGGGTATCTGTCTTCCCTTGAAATAAAGTTAGCTGAGTATCGACCTGGGCAACCTGAGTTTTGTCCTTCTCCTTTCCTTTGTCTCCAGGGGGTAGGTTAATCCGACTACAGGCCTGGTTTTGTGTCTTCACAGGTTGAGAACCAGAAACCTTGTTGATATTCTCACTAGAAGATTTATCCAAGGACACGGGGTGTGCACCATAGGTACCTAGAACTGCATTCCTAATTGCAGGGAACCTCAATAACTCAAATGCTGAAAGATTTACCTTTAATTTCTTGAACTCCTCAGCAACATACAAAGCCATTTGCTCCTCACTCATATCAGTGGGGACTTCCCTAGAAGGTTCCTCCGCCTTGTCTTTACTTGCTTGAACAACTTTTTCCTTCTGTGGGTCAGTCGGAGCTTGTCCTTCCTTTGAGAGGTATTGTCTCGAAACATGTGGAAAGGACGAATTATTACTAGCATTAGGGTCTAGAGGGATATTGAAATTATTAGGAGGAATGGAGGTTGTGAAAGGTCCCCCAGCCTATGGGCGCCTATGGGGCATATCTTAAATCATATCCTTTATCCTGCCTAGAAACGTATGTACTTCTTCAACATAAGCCTCTTCTTGATCTAGGGGGCCATTATCATTTGTTGCTTCTTCATTGAATAACTGAGCCACCTCATCCCCATTGCAGATTTGATCTATTTTATCCTCCTGGGAATCAGATTCCTCTGTTGGAATATTTTCTTCACTCGCTCGAAAAGGGGCATGGTTTAACACCAACATAGGAGAGTCATAGGGGGTGGAAGGAACAATTTCTTGACCATTTTCATTATTCTCCACCTCGTATTGGAAAATGGAGGCTGCAGTTTGGAACTCCGGACATTCTAACTCTGAATGTTGGCCTATCTTATGGAGCCTGCACCATCCTGATAAGGCAGCTTCAGCTAGATATACACCATTGGGGGGCTTGTCTTGGCTAGCTGGCTGATTTGCAGATTGGTTGACAATTTGATTAACTGATTGATCCAATGGAGTGGGGACTCCTCCATTATTGGGTCATGTATTCCATGTCCTGCTTTGTCCCTGTGATTGCCTCCTATCAAATCCTGGTCCACTACCTTGTCCTCTATCAAAAAAATTTCTCCTATCATTACTGAATCCTCTATCATTGTTGTAACCCCTATCCTGATTATATCCCCTATCATTGTGGAATCCTCTCTCATTACGTTGTCCCCTATCAAAATTCTTCCCTTGTGGAAATTCTCTGTTATGACTGGATTGTATATTCTTCTGAGTAGCTTGTAATTGACTGTTTTGATTTCTTAAGTAGGTCACCTCTAGGTTTAGCGTCTTTATCTGTTCAGCCATTTCATCAATCCTTTCCTTATTTGGATCTCCATAAGGAGGCTGGCTTGGATTACTCTGGTGTGGGACAGGCATTGTAGCAGATCCTATAAACTGATGCAACACTTCAGAATTCTATAAATAGGTAGGGAAGCTAGTTGGTTGCGGCTGTTACAGGGGCTGGTTAACCTGCTGCTGGGGAAAATTCATCATAGGAGAGACCTGGCTCATGGGAGGACCAGGATGTGGTACCAAAGGTAATTGAGGTACTGGATTCATGACTGGAGTATGATTAGTGAGTGCCTGATTCACTGCCTGAACCTGATTGGGATGTGCAACTGGTCCTAAAGAAGGCAATGGTCCAGTCAAATGTTGCCTTAAATCTGTGTTGAGCTTGACGGCTTCTATATAGGCATCATTCAGGCTAGCTGGAGGATTGGGTCTCCACTTCAGAAAGGTGGCTGTAAGGCTATCCAAGGCTTCGTAATAGACTCCTAGGGCTGTATTGTTATCCAAAACATAAGTATCTTGAAGTCTAGTGTACACACAGTGAAACCTATTATTGAAACTGGATATTGGTTCATTAACCTCTCTCTTGACTCTA
>VDFB02347425.1:0-34351 GCA_007258455.2 Sequoia sempervirens
TGTGTATCTTTGTCATTGATGTGAAAGGGGGAGAAGAGTCATGTGAAAAATTGTGAAAGAGTTAAGGAGAAAAGAGTCAAAATCTAAGGGGGAGAAAGTGCTAAGAGAAAGTTGCATTGATGGTGTTTTTCATATCATGTGTTTCCATCAATACCAAAGGGGGAGATTGTTATATATTTTTGATATGTGGTTGTCATTGATGTCAACACTATTGGCATTAATGTCTTTAAGTCCGTATATGTTGAGGACATTGAGAAAATTGTAATAAAACAAGTTGCAGGTTGTCTGTGATGCAGTGAAGTTCAGTTTGATGGTTAGAACAACATACTAATGATATAAGGTTGTGGATTAAAGGGTTTGTTGTTGAGTGTATCTAGTTTATCCATGTGAAGTTTCAAAGATCCGCATGAAGATTTGATCGAGTTATGAGTATTTGCATTTTGTTAGTTGTTCAATTGTTCTAGTTGGTGTTCCTGAAAGAAGATGATGTGATTCTAGTAATTTGAGTTGTTGTGAATGCTTCTATGGTGATTCATGATGCTTGTGGATGTTTCTAGATTGTTCTCTATCTATGTTGTTGATCCGCATTGATCATTGTGCTCGTGATTGGTGATTTTCTTCTATGTGTTCATGTTTTTTATGTTCATGGCCGATAGGGTGATCGTAGCGTATTGTGGATCTATGTGGCATAATTTTTGAAGGTGTTTCAAATTCGAGGATGTTATTTTGGATCCTTACTATTTTGAGGCCGATGTTGTTTGATTCACATTGAAAATTGCTTATGATTTGGCCCGACAGTTTGTACACATTTTATATTTTGTTGAGCTGACATGTAATTGATGTTATTCTTGGTTGCAGATATATATGATTGATTGTTTATACCATTTGGATGTATGGTAAGCAAGTGGTGTGCGAAGTGTATGAGTGCTATGTGTGAATAATGTTCTAATCTTTTGAAGGCAAAAGTTAAGTGTGAAGAAGAGTGAGCAGATGTTTATGTGCTTAACCAGAACTGTAATCAGGCATTAGCATATGCTATTTTCTCAGTTCAAAATCTGGATGTAATTTGAATGTTTCTGTAATAAAGTGTGTCTTCCTTTGGGCAGTAAGCCTTTTGTATTTGAGTAGTGTGCTTGAATGCATGTGCATTCCCATTTATATTTATTTTACACTTTTAATAGGGTATAATCTTGTGGACTAACCTCCACCATGGTTTTTCCCCTAGCAAGGTTTCCACGTAAAAAAAATCTTGGTGTTATGTGTATTTCTGATGTCGTGACGGTTTATGCTTTCATGTTTATTTATCAGATTTGAGAATAATTTTAATTTGTATAATTTTTGTGACAACTGATTCACCCCCCCTCTCTATTGTCTGCCCTTGTGTTGCCAACAATGGTGACTCATATTGACCACTTCAATGATCATCTTCATTATTTCCTAGAACTATCACGTTCTCAGCATTTTGGACTTTCCCTTGCAATCTACTTAGAATCCTTTGGCTGCGGGCTAGTCAATCCGGTTGCTATGGGATATAGTTCTTCTTGTTGCAAGAGATTATTTTCATCTAAAGTATACACATCATTAATCAACCATGAATTAATACGTAAGCATATTGAATTTCATAAACATTCACACATTTATCCATGCAAACATCATCATATCATAATTATATTTCCACATGGTAAAGTATGGTTTAGGATGCATAAAGACATAAAAGATATCTAAGGTTCATGATTGTCTATGAGATAAACAACTTGAAATGTTAAAAGATGAACTAAACGGAAGAAAAATTTCCTAAGCCCATCACCAACTCCAAATTATTAGGTCTTGATTGTAGATGGTGGTACTATTAGTTGTTCTGGAAAGTTCCATAGCATTAAATTATCCATGGGAGATTATCACCTTGATAGCCCAATCTATGGTATCTCCATGGGTGTAGTAGTTATTATTTTGGGAGTACAATGGCTTACTAGTTTGGGAACAATTGAGATGAACTTCTAATAACTATTCATGAGATTTCAATCAGAAAGAAAGACAATAGAGCTAAGAGGTTTGAAGGAAAATCCCCCATAATTGGTAAGCTCTCATCAAATGTAAAAGTTTCTTAAGAAAGAAGTTAATGGATTTGTGGCCTAGTTATGTTCCTTAGAAGTCTCTCAATCTATTGCTCCCACCCATCCAGATTTACAAGCAATAATCGATTGTCACTCAATGATTTTTGGAGATATTCCTAAAGGAATTCCTCCTAAGAGGGATCATGACCATGCCATACAACTAGTTTCAGGAAGCCAACCACCCAACATCAGGCCTTACAAGTACCCACATATATAAAAAGTGAGATAGAAAAGATTGTTGAGGAGATGTTAGAGGTAGGAATTATTAGGCATAGCCAAAGTGCTTACTCCTTGCCTATGGTGATGGTGTGAAAGAAGGATAAAATACATGTGCCCGAACTATAGAGTGCTCAACATGTACATCATCAAATATAAGTTTCCTATTCTAGCCATTGATGATTTGCTAGATGAATTGAATGGAGCTATGTATTTTACAAAGTTAGATCTCAGATCAAGTTATCACCAAATTTGAATTAAGGAAGAAGATATTTGTAAGACAATATTTAGTTCATGAGGGTCATTATGAGTTTTTGGTGATGTCATTTGGTCTTACCAATGCATCATCTACATTTCAAAGTTTGATGAATTACATCTTTAAGAAATTCTTGAGGAAGTTTGCATTAGTGTTCTTTGATGATATATTGATTTATAACAAGGGAAGAACATTTGCAACATGTAGATCGAGTATTAAAAGTTCTCAAAGATCATAAACTCTATGCTAATCCATCCAAGTGCGCTTTTGGTCTCAATAAGGTGGAGTACCTTGGACACATAGTTTCACATGAAGGAGTAAAGGTGGATCCTAACAAAATTAAGGCTATCAAGGAATGGCCTATCCCCAAAACCATTAATAAATTGAGGGATTTCTTGGAATTGATTAGATACTATAGAAGAATGTGAAGAATTATGGCCGTATAGCAACACCCTTCACAACTTTATTGAAGAAGGATTCTTTTCACTAGAAAAAATCCGTTAATGTAACATTTGAAATGTTGAAGGAGGTTATTTGTACAATTCTAGTGCTTGCCACTCCAAATTTCACCAAGGATTTTATTGTGGAATGTGATGCTTCAAGAAATAGTATAGGCACAGTTCTCATGCTAGCTATTCTTAATGTAATAAAACAATGGATACCTTATCTAATGGATAGAAACTTCAAGGTTAAGACAGATCATGATAACCTAAAATATTTTTTGGAACGAAGATTATCTTCTAAAGAACAACAATATGGGTCACTAAGATGTTGGGATATGATTTTGAGATTGTATATAAGAAAGGGAAGAAAATTGTTGTGGCATATGTACTATTGAGGAAGGATGAGAAGGATGAAGCTTTATCATGTTCCATTTCAATATTATGAGAAGATTAAGTAGTAGAAGCCAAAACAAAGTGGTAGAATGATGTTGCTACAAGTAATCTCATTCAACAACTACAGAGTGATCCTAATAGTTTAGATAAAAAATTTTGGAAGGGAGATACTTTGTGTTATAAAGAGTGATTGTATCTTTGCAAGAATTCCTCTCTCAAACAAAAGATTCTCACAAAGCTTCATGAGTCTCTAGTGGGTGGTCATTCTAAATTTTTAAAGACATATCATCGAGTCAAAAAAGACTTCTTTTGGGAAGGGCTAAAAGGGGATGTTCAAAAATTTGTGGTAGAATGTTTGGTTTATCAAAGGAATAAAGGGGAGACAACTAAGACACCTGGTCTCTTGCAACCCTTAGTTAGTCCTAGCCAACATTATGAAGAGGTCTCCATGGAGTTCATCATAGAGCTTCTAAGATCTAATGGTAAGAAATATATCATGGTAGTAGTGGATTGCCTCACTAAATATGCACATTTTATTACATTATCACATCCTTTTACAACAAGTATATTGGAAAAATAATTCTTTGAGAATTTTCAAAAGCTACATGGTATACCTAAGGTTATTGTTAGGAACTATGATCCTATCTTTACTAGTAACTTTTGGACATATTTATTCAAATGTTTGGGTACTCAATTCGATCATAGTTCTTCATACCATCCTCAATTTGATGGGAAAATAGATGTTGTTAATAAGTGTTTGGAAGGATATCTACATTGTTTCACTTTAGATAAATAGTCTCAATGGGTTGATGAGCACACGGTTATAATGTGGGGGGGAGTGTGAATCAATACAACAACAATTTTTATCAATTTAAACATTATCAATCACAATAACATCATTTATTCAATTTCATTAATCATTCACATTAGAAGAACATAATAATACATTATTTATGTGGAAACCGTAATGGGAGAAAACCACGGCTTTGATCAATGCTTTTATATAAACTCTTCTTTTCACAAATTTTGTAGGCACCAACCTACTAGAGGCACCAACCCCTCATTCAATTCATGAGCACCAACCCACTAGAGGCACCAACCCCTAATTCAATTTGTAAGCACCAACCCACTAGAGGCACCAACCCCTCATTCAATTTGTGAGCACCAACTCACACGGCTAAGCACTAACTTGGCTAGAGAGACCAATCTCTCTTTTAGGAAGCTCCAAATTCCACAACAAAACAAGATTCCACCCTTAATATGTTGCTTCTTCAATGGATGATGGACATTACAATTGTCTTCATTTATTCACTCCATGATTTCCTTTTCATGATTGATATATCTTTCATTGAGTGATATTCACATAAATCAACATGTGATAATCTCTTCATTTTTCCTTCACATATAAATCTGCCTCTTATATTCTCTTTATACAATTTTTCCTCTTATTTTTCTTCATACAAATTTTCTTAGCACATACACTCCATCTTCTTGTGTTTTACCCCTACAATAGATGACGATCTTTTCACAAATTTTCCTTGACTCTTCTTCTTATAATCTTCGTATACTCCCCTTTGTAAATTTTTCTTTGAATGATTTATTATCTTTATATACACATTGTTTGGTGTATGTACGTTAGATCCTTTTTTTTTATCTACACACCATACTTATATCACTTCATGAATCTAAACTATCATTCTCTTAAATTTGCTCCAAATTTGCAATAATTGTCTTCTTAGTTTTGCTATAACTCCTCTAAAAATTTGTCTTGATAACCTTCTAATTTTCCTTGTCAGTCAAATATGCTCGTGAATATATGATATATATTTTTTATCTTTCACACTACAAGTTTACTATGACATTTTATTGTATTTTATTCATATAATTTTGCTAGTGTATTAAAGATATATTTCTTTATCTTCCAATCTCACACCCTCTCAAACCTTCACATGCAGATATGAATATGTTTCTTTGATATTCACTTTTTCACCACACACTCTATCTTTCTAACTCAATTTTTTTTTTTAATACTCCATCGTATGCCTTTAGGAATGGAGGTGACTCTTCAAAGAAGAATGACTTCATGAAATGTTGTGACTATTCCACAAGTGGTACTAATTTCAAATGAATGTCAGCTTTACTAAAAATTAAATTAATTTTTTTTAGATCTCCACTAAAGAGGCTCCTTCACTTAGGAAATCGACTTTGTTAAAAGTAATGCTCCTTATCATTAATGAATAGTTCCCTTAACCCTGAATAAATCATTACCTTTACAACTTTTTATATAGGGAATCTTTTTGTCTTATATGCTTTTTTTTTTTTTTGTCTTATTCACTATTTTGTTTTTTTGTTTTTTTTTGGTATCTTATAAGTTTTGTCTCATATAACTTTATTAAGTGTTTCCAAAATGTGTAGTTAATCATTGCATTATTTTGGGATTTGTCTTTGTTGATCTTGATAACTCTTTGTTGCTTTTCATAATTGTTGCTCTAAACAAATATTTAGTTGCTGCCATTTCTATTATAATGACAATTACCTAACTTTCAAATATCTGAATTTGATTATTATAAATGTGACTTTGAATTTCTTTGTCTTTTATAATGTGCATACAACTTTTGTACATAAATATACTAATGTGCATCCAACTTATAATGTGCTAATTATACTCAATCTATTCTTTACTTCCTTAATCCAATTTCTCTATTCGTTTTGGTCCATGCTAGTTGCCATATCTTGAATGAAGTCAGCCAACTTTCGATACTTGTACTAATATATATTTCCTTTGACATCAATGATAATTATGGCAACTATTTTGTCTATCAATCTTCATTCTACGAGCTCTTTGACATCAATGGAAACTTCCAATTGTCTATATACCCTTGACATCAATGACAACATTTCCAACAATCTCCCCCTTTGTCATTGATAGAAACATAGTTCTCTCTCTTTTCTCTATCTCTCCTCCTTTCTTTATCTCTCCCCCTTTAACATCAATGGCAAAGGGATGTTCATTAAACTTCTATCCACAAATAGATCATGGGAAACATCCATTCATATATTCACACCTAATGTAATAAGAATATAATTCTCCCCCTGTCGAATATTCTCTAATGCTCCCCCTTGCTCTAATACTCCTCTTTCTTTATTTATCAATTCTTTGTATTCTAATTTTCTTGGGTGACATGCTTCCTCTATAGTTGTCCAAGAGAATTTGAACTGTCTCCTAGAATTTAACAAGTTAGGAACTTAGCTATCCTATCACCTTTGTGCATCTTTGACTCTTCCTTCTCTATCCATGGATACTAAATGGTGATCATCCTTTTTGATCTCTTTGTAAGAGTCTTCTCACCTTCTCTCTCTTCCTCAAGATTTTTGATTTTCATAATTAAATGGTACATCTTCTTGCTCCTTGCTATCTTCTTACACGAGAAATTCTTCATTTTGACATCAATAGGATCATTTCCTTTTTCCAATAATTCTCCCTCTTTCTTGAAATCGATGATAGTGAGATACTTATTCCTTTAATGTGAAGTTGAACATCCAAATTTTAACTATAAATTTATTTCTTTTTGTCAACACATGATCGTGCATTCTAGAAAAAATGTCAAATGCAAATATATGAGCATACTCTTGAAGAAAAGACTCCTTTGGATCATTCTCATCTTGTTAGACTTTTGGAAAACTCTCTCATCAAGTTTTGTAATACCTCCATTTTGGTTATTCTTGAAATTTAGGAAGTTGGATTGGTTGGTGACCATGTCATTTTTGCTTGTTACTTGTGGTTGGTAATTTGCTAGGTCATGAGGACTTTTGGATTGCATCATATAATTTGATTAGACAATATCACTAATCTTATGACTAGAAGTAATTTATCAAATTAATCTAATTTTTAAGGTCACTTGATTTGGTTTGGGATCAAATAAAAAGCTAGATTTAATAACAAAGGTTGATTGTATTATCATTGAAATTTTCTTATTATAAGATGAAAGAAATTGTAAGTAAATGAATTTAATAAAAAAAATATATATATATATAATTATTGTAATAAGGAATTTAAATAGATAGGAAGCTGAAGTGTTTTAAAGCAAAGAAATCAATTAAAAAATAAATGGAAAAAGAATTGTTTTAAATAAATAAATAAATGGTTGTGGAAGTCGAACAGTTCCCGGATGGGAGTGGAAAAGGCACCGTGAAACAAATTAAAAGAGCCAGTATTTTCCTTTCATGGGGTTACGGGATGCACAAGATTGGAAATGGCATTAGATATGTCGATTTGGTCTGTTTTATCGGGAGAGGAAGCGTGGAGATTTATCCTCTAAGTTGCGTTAATGTCATGAAGAAAAGGGAGGAATGGAGGAATCCGGTGGAATAAGGGAGATCTGCATTTCTCTAACTGCTCCATAGTACAGGATTATCACGCAGGCCGAAATTCTTATCTTTTTGCTTCTTTGTGAGATAGGTTGTGAAATCTATAGAAATTATCCATTTAAGCCCTTTTGTTTATGGGAATAGAAATCTAAACGATAGGAGGAAGTTGAAAACCATTGGGAATGAGCTCACTTTGGAAAGATTCCACAATGAATGACAAAACCAAAGTTTTTTCAGACGGAGCTTTGAAGGAAAGCGGTTCTACAGATCTCGTTCACAGAATGCTGTAGATGAGGATTCTCAGTACAAAGAGAGCCAAACTTGTAATGATGGCAATACAGCTGTGCAAGGTAATGTGTGGGCGAAGGCTGCCTCAGCACAAAGGAAGATTGGCAGACAAAAATTAAAAGCAATTACAGGTTAGTAGATCTTCAGGAGCTCCCCATTGCATTTGTTGCTGCACCATTCTTGGAGTGTCTAGATTAGCTCTCTTTAATTCAAACCTCCTATTTGATTCTTTTTTTTAATCTGTCACCAGTAGAACCAAGATTTTGTTATTGGTCATATTTGATAAATAACTCATACCAATTATCTAAAATTCTTAGAATTAGCAGCTGTAAAAGAATAGAGAGTTGTAACTAGACTCAGGCTTTACAAAATAATTTTTAACTCAGCCGACTATAGCATTTCCTGCATTAGTTAAACTTTTGTTTTGTACTCATTGGTTATAAGGAATTCATTAAAGATTCGATTTGTTAGTTAGAAGACATGTCTACCAAGGAAATTGTAACCATATCATCTGACAAAATTCCTCTATCTCTTATGCTTCGATGATGTCCATTCACTCTTTTAAAACTCCCATTTTTTGGCTCATCAAGAATGTGCTCAAAGATTATTAAATAGCATCCTTGAACCATTGACCGAACTTCAATCTTGAGCGCACCTCTGGGAACTCGCCAGCAAACAGAAATAGGTTTTTACAAGGAAAAGTTGTACATTAATTCTCCTTCTTGTAAGTCACGTATTTGCATCTCACCTTCCTCCTTCTTTTGCGTCTTGTGGGTAGCAATTGAGATTTAATATTAATGCAAGTAGATGGCGATGTTTCCAAATTCCAATATTCACTTTCTGATATATTTGGCAACCTGTCACTGTTCGACATTTAGAGCTGAGACATTATAATGAATTAAATAGTCTCCCTGAATCCTTTGGTGACCCATCTCAGCTGAAACGTTTAGACTTGCAAAGGTGTAGTAAATTAAATAATCTCTTTGGTTTCATTGTCAACCTGTCAAAACTAAAGGAAAATGGCTTCTCGCGTTTTTTGCAACCGTAACCATCTCAAACTTGGAGGAAGCTTCTCTGATGCCATCAATGAGCAGTTTGTTTAAGCGAAGAAATTGAGGACCAATGAGCAGATTATTTAATTCTCTTGGTCTGCGCAATGTTTCAAGCCTTTGCCATTTACCTCCGTTCAGTCGAAGCTGAGAGAAATTGATGTTATTGGATACAGTGTTTAGTTGAGCTCCTTCGCATAGCCTGGTAATCTAAATTGTTATAATCTCACTGATACTGTTGGCACCCTACCACAGCTGCAGTGCTTAGACTTTGGATCCAACAAAAAAAGAAGGTTTACTAGAAATTCCCAGCCTATACTCATATATGATCCGCAGGCACCATGGGTGTCACTGGTCTAAATAGTTGTTAAGTTGATATCATCTAAAGATAGATGATAGTTAATTTGATAGCTCTTAGTAAATGGAAATAGGTGGAATTATAATGATAAAATAAACAAGATTAATTATACTTTTGGTTAATGTGCTTGAGTGTTTATAGTATATAGTTGATTTCTTAGGCTATATGTTAAACCTTGAAATTAGGTAGTTCTATTAACGTAAGGTATAGTCCTTGAGCTTGATAAAATTTGTTAAAAGAATTAGTTAATTAAGAGAGTGAGTTAATTAAGATTAAAGGAAGATATTAATTATACTAAATTTATTCTAGTCTTATATATATACATAATATATGGAATTTAAAATTGGAGGACGCTGATAAAAGAATTAAATATGTAAATTGAGTTGTTATAAGACATTTGATCAATGTATAGATTTCAATTACAACTTACCTAAACACATTATGTATCGTAATTCAATTGGGAATGTTTCTTTGAAAGATAAATAAATATTTTTACATCTTTAAGTTTAGTAGTAATACATTTAATAGGTGCATTTTAATGCTGTTACATGGTTATCAAATAACCTTGAATTCAATGGGACAATGCGTCATTATTTCCTAAGTAAGTAGCATGAGTTATACAACCTTTATAGTTGAATTGTAAGATTTTTGAGTGAGTTAATTAACTAGGAAATTTCATTATGACTGCCTCAAAATGTTTATTGGATAGAGATGACCTTTTTGTTATTTAATTTGAAATGCAGAAACAAGAATAATTCGTTATAAATACTACTTAGATAATGTTTTGTGAAAAAGTTTAATTACTGATATAATCTTATTATGAATATGAAAATAGGTCTTGAAATGATTATGAAATGTGATTACTTAGCATCCTTAGTCTCTTAAAATTTCTCTTTCATAAACAGATGGATAGAACGTGTTTGTTTGTTTAGTGTTCGTTCATTAAGTGTATTCACGTGTTTAATGATTGTTATGATGAATTTATTTTGGTGTGTCTACCTACCTCTTGAGTTGTTTGGTTTCGAAGGTGATTTTATTCATTGAGTTCGCATTTGATTAATGAATGATTTTGATGGATCTTTATTATTTTGGTCGCCCATTTGAGTCCTTTTGGTTGAGGAGAGTTCCATATGTTTTCTTTTGTTCTTTACCCTAAGTGGTAAATTGGATTATTGTTGTCATTGTCATGTTGCTGAATTTTTTATGATGGTGATTTACGTACCACTCTAAGGGATTCTTGTGAGGAGAAAATTGAGGTCTCCCGTGGAATACCTAGTTGGTGGCTTTTGGTTTTATTAGGTGATTTCATTAAATTAAGGGTTGATTATCTTTTGCGTTCCCTTTTTGAGATGGCACCATTGTTGATTTGTGGATGGGTCTTGATGAATCTTCTCTCTTTTATGGCTTTTCTGAGTTACTCTCTTATTTGAGGAAATTTTATCCTTGTGTTGGAATTATTGGAGAAATACTCATGTGGCTTCATTTTACCCTTGTTTGTGGGTTTTCATTCTTCTTGGCTTCCAGAGGCTTGAGATGATTTTCAATTGATGTTCTTTCTCTTATGTGCCCTTGAGGTGGCAAGTGTTTTGGTATCTGGATTTTGAAAGGGTTGTACGAGAATTGTTAAGACTCTGATTTTGTACTTGTTAGCGAGATGGGTAATGCCTCGCATGCTTTTATGATGTGATTCTTTGTTCAAATTATGATGGTACAACCCTTGATTTTTATGTTGTGGGGTCTCTAGGGAGAGTGGCTCCTCGTGGGGGCCGGCGCCCCGTTTAAGGGGAAGAGCTTAGGATAACCCACGAGTGAGTTAGTAAATAAGTGAAAACCTAATAATTAACTTAGGTGGGTTGGGTAGTAATATCATTGCAAGATTTTAAAAATGGATGCCTCGTCTTCATTAGTGCTTCCGCAGGCTAATGGAAGGCTGAGAAGGCCGTGGTTGGCAAGGTCGTGACCTCGTCTTCACGAGAGGTCTACGACTCCGCATGAGTCACCCTATGGACCGGCGCCTCCAGTTGGGAGGAAGAGCACATGACAGCCCATGTAGGACTATGTGATGGCACTCTCCCCTAGTTGCCCATGTGTTTTACTTTATTGAGTTCCTCAGGAAGTGGGTTATGGGAGTTGTTTTAGATTGTTGTTTGAATTGATTTAAATTGATTTATGATTATTGTTTTAATCCATCTTTTGTATGTTTTGCGGTCTTGTATGATCTCATTTATATTTGATTTACAATCTTATATCTTATGATACTGTGATATGATGTTATTATATTGTTTAATTGTAATTTGAATTGTATTATGTGTATTAAATTCAGTTTGATTTGGAAGTGGTTCTTGATCATTCTTTGGTTACTTATTTATTGGTCATTGCTTTGATTCATGTGTTGGGATTTGTGACTTTAAGTTATTATATCGACTCTTGTAATCCTTGAGTTTTATGATACTTTTGTATGTTGTGGAGTCTTGTGGTTTCCGTGTTTGGATGTTCTTGGTTGAGGACTCTTCTTGTCAACTCCTAGCATGGGGGGTGGGTCTTTGGACTCACATGGTCGGGTGGAACATGCTAAGCACCCCATTGGGTCCCCAGTCAAGGATCGAGAGGTGCGGATTGATGTTGTTGCAGTGACTTTTAGAATTGTATCCGTCTTGGAGCCAGTTATGATACTGTGTATTCATTTGTATTATGTTATCTTATGTATGGTTTCCATTTATGATTGGAAACTCTTTTGTATCATTGTACATCTTGAACATGGTATTGTAATGTAACGATAATTCTTGCGTGGATATGGGCTATGGTAGTTGTTATTTAATTTGTTAAGTTAATCATGCATATGTTGTATATATAGATGGTTTCTTATCAATGTTTATCATGTATTTATTACATTTGTTAATGTTTACTTTGTTATGAATTATATCTTTGGCTTTTATTCTTTATTGTTGTTGTGGGGATCTAAGTCGCGTAATGACTCCTTGTGTACCCCAAAGGATGTATGTGCTAATGAATATATTGAAATGAAATTTATGTTATGTCTTAGTGTGTATTACATGTATGTTATGTTTACTTTTTTAAAAAAAAAATTGTGCAGTAATTATGGTTTAATTGTCCTTTGGGGTTCGCACGGCGGGGCGTTACATCATTGGTATCAGAGCGTAGGTTCATACACTGGGCACTATGTGTGCTCACTATGTAACCTTGCGCTTAGACCCATGAGTCTTGAGTTCCACTTTTCTGCTGTCATTGTTGTGGACCTGAGTTTCTTTTGTTTCTTGGTGTCAGGTCGATGGTGCAGGAAACTGATGGGAAAGGATAGGACCCGCGGTGTAGTGCGCAATGCACCGATATCCTTCCTATCAGGGATGCTCTATGGACCCTTGAGTTTTGTGTGATGTGTTTCTTGGTGATGTGTTTTATGTGTGTGAATATGTCTAGTGTGCGTGGAATCTGCGATTTTGTTATCCTTGAGTGATGAATTATGTTTCTTGAATCTGTGAAGGTGTAAAATTTTACCCTTTTCTGATGTGAGAATTTGTGTTGAATAATGGTTAAAGTGGAGTTCTTTGTGTGAAAATTATGAGTTTTAACGAAAATGTGAGGTTTTGTGGATAATTATTCTATGATTTTTAGCAGAATATGGTATCTTGAGGTTAAGATGCAACTTGAATTATTAGTACTAATGTTCAATGTTCTATGGTAGCTTTTGAATTACAGGAAGTTGGCTTTAGAAATGTAGCGATGAAGGTAATATAATTGTAATATGTAGGTATAGATGCTTATAATTTCAAGTAGTAATTCATTTTGATACAGTAGACGAATTAGTTTTATGGTTAGCATCCTTATGTGAATATTGCTTAACTAATAAGAAGCAAACTGTTTATGAGTTACTAGAATTGTTTTGACTATTAGGTGTGGTTTGGTGGGAGGGACAGTGTGGTATCACTCGCTCGTGAGTGCCCTACTATGCTGGGAATTCCTCTCACGATGTATTTGTGATATATATGTATTGTGCACAATGTTTGTTTGCATGCAGGATTGCAGGAACTAAGTCTCGATTCCACCTGCTTTTTCAGGACAGGGCGAGCATCATAAACACCCAATGGGATTGACGTGGAAAATAGGAACTAACAAGAAAGCTTCCCCAACCTAGTTTGTCATCTGTCCTTGTGTTTGAAAAAGATTGGTCTGGTTGCTACCCCGTTGACACTTTTGTTTTGGTATCATTTCTTTATATTTTTTCATGTGCTTAATTTTCATTGCTTTCTTGGTGACATTTGATTGATGATTTAACATGTTGATGTGTTTATGATTATTAACACTATTGTTAGTTTACGGTGTTACCATGTTTGTGCTTGGATTCGACTTCCAAGAGTAAGTCGATGTCTATGGGGGGGAGGATGTAATACCCCTCCATTTTGGTTATTCTTGAAATTTAGGAAGTTGGATTGGTTGGTGACCATGTCATTTTTGCTTGTTACTTGTGGTTGGTAATTTGCTAGGTCATGAGGACTTTTGGATTGCATCATATAATTTGATTAGACAATATCACTAATCTTATGACTAGAAGTAATTTATCAAATTAATCTAATTTTTAAGGTCACTTGATTTGGTTTGGGATCAAATAAAAAGCTAGATTTAATAACAAAGGTTGATTGTATTATCATTGAAATTTTCTTATTATAAGATGAAAGAAATTGTAAGTAAATGAATTTAATAAAAAAAATATATATATATATAATTATTGTAATAAGGAATTTAAATAGATAGGAAGCTGAAGTGTTTTAAAGCAAAGAAATCAATTAAAAAATAAATGGAAAAAGAATTGTTTTAAATAAATAAATAAATGGTTGTGGAAGTCGAACAGTTCCCGGATGGGAGTGGAAAAGGCACCGTGAAACAAATTAAAAGAGCCAGTATTTTCCTTTCATGGGGTTACGGGATGCACAAGATTGGAAATGGCATTAGATATGTCGATTTGGTCTGTTTTATCGGGAGAGGAAGCGTGGAGATTTATCCTCTAAGTTGCGTTAATGTCATGAAGAAAAGGGAGGAATGGAGGAATCCGGTGGAATAAGGGAGATCTGCATTTCTCTAACTGCTCCATAGTACAGGATTATCACGCAGGCCGAAATTCTTATCTTTTTGCTTCTTTGTGAGATAGGTTGTGAAATCTATAGAAATTATCCATTTAAGCCCTTTTGTTTATGGGAATAGAAATCTAAACGATAGGAGGAAGTTGAAAACCATTGGGAATGAGCTCACTTTGGAAAGATTCCACAATGAATGACAAAACCAAAGTTTTTTCAGACGGAGCTTTGAAGGAAAGCGGTTCTACAGATCTCGTTCACAGAATGCTGTAGATGAGGATTCTCAGTACAAAGAGAGCCAAACTTGTAATGATGGCAATACAGCTGTGCAAGGTAATGTGTGGGCGAAGGCTGCCTCAGCACAAAGGAAGATTGGCAGACAAAAATTAAAAGCAATTACAGGTTAGTAGATCTTCAGGAGCTCCCCATTGCATTTGTTGCTGCACCATTCTTGGAGTGTCTAGATTAGCTCTCTTTAATTCAAACCTCCTATTTGATTCTTTTTTTTAATCTGTCACCAGTAGAACCAAGATTTTGTTATTGGTCATATTTGATAAATAACTCATACCAATTATCTAAAATTCTTAGAATTAGCAGCTGTAAAAGAATAGAGAGTTGTAACTAGACTCAGGCTTTACAAAATAATTTTTAACTCAGCCGACTATAGCATTTCCTGCATTAGTTAAACTTTTGGTTTGTACTCATTGGTTATAAGGAATTCATTAAAGATTCGATTTGTTAGTTAGAAGACATGTCTACCAAGGAAATTGTAACCATATCATCTGACAAAATTCCTCTATCTCTTATGCTTCGATGATGTCCATTCACTCTTTTAAAACTCCCATTTTTTGGCTCATCAAGAATGTGCTCAAAGATTATTAAATAGCATCCTTGAACCATTGACCGAACTTCAATCTTGAGCACACCTCTGGGAACTCGCCAGCAAACAGAAATAGGTTTTTACAAGGAAAAGTTGTATATTA
This sequence comes from Sequoia sempervirens, assembly GCA_007258455.2. NCBI lineage: Eukaryota > Viridiplantae > Streptophyta > Pinopsida > Cupressales > Cupressaceae > Sequoia > Sequoia sempervirens. The sequence continues at coordinate 15,559 of VDFB02347425.1, forward strand.
ATTCTCCTTCTTGTAAGTCACGTATTTGCATCTCACCTTCCTCCTTCTTTTGCGTCTTGTGGGTAGCAATTGAGATTTAATATTAATGCAAGTAGATGGCGATGTTTCCAAATTCCAATATTCACTTTCTGATATATTTGGCAACCTGTCACTGTTCGACATTTAGAGCTGAGACATTATAATGAATTAAATAGTCTCCCTGAATCCTTTGGTGACCCATCTCAGCTGAAACGTTTAGACTTGCAAAGGTGTAGTAAATTAAATAATCTCTTTGGTTTCATTGTCAACCTGTCAAAACTAAAGGAAAATGGCTTCTCGCGTTTTTTGCAACCGTAACCATCTCAAACTTGGAGGAAGCTTCTCTGATGCCATCAATGAGCAGTTTGTTTAAGCGAAGAAATTGAGGACCAATGAGCAGATTATTTAATTCTCTTGGTCTGCGCAATGTTTCAAGCCTTTGCCATTTACCTCCGTTCAGTCGAAGCTGAGAGAAATTGATGTTATTGGATACAGTGTTTAGTTGAGCTCCTTCGCATAGCCTGGTAATCTAAATTGTTATAATCTCACTGATACTGTTGGCACCCTACCATAGCTGCAGTGCTAAGACTTTGGATCCAACAAAAAAAGAAGGTTTGCTAGAAATGCCCAGCCTATACTCATATATGATCCGCAGGCACCATGGGTGTCACTGGTCTAAATAGTTGTTAAGTTGATATCATTTAAAGATAGATGATAGTTAATTTGATAGCTCTTAGTAAATGGAAATAGGTGGAATTATAATGATAAAATAAACAAGATTAATTATACTTTTGGTTAATGTGCTTGAGTGTTTATAGTATATAGTTGATTTCTTAGGCTATGTGTTAAACCTTGAAATTAGGTAGTTCTATTAACGTAAGGTATAGTCCTTGAGCTTGATAAAATTTGTTAAAAGAATTAGTTAATTAAGAGAGTGAGTTAATTAAGATTAAAGGAAGATATTAATTATACTAAATTTATTCTAGTCTTATATATATACATAATATATGGAATTTAAAATTGGAGGACGCTGATAAAAGAATTAAATATGTAAATTGAGTTGTTATAAGACATTTGATCAATGTATAGATTTCAATTACAACTTACCTAAACACATTATGTATCGTAATTCAATTGGGAATGTTTCTTTGAAAGATAAATAAATATTTTTACATCTTTAAGTTTAGTAGTAATACATTTAATAGGTGCATTTTAATGTTGTTACATGGTTATCAAATAACCTTGAATTCAATGGGACAATGCGTCATTATTTCCTAAGTAAGTAGCATGAGTTATACAACCTTTATAGTTGAATTGTAAGATTTTTGAGTGAGTTAATTAACTAGGAAATTACATTATGACTGCCTCAAAATGTTTATTGGATAGAGATGACCTTTTTTATTTAATTTGAAATGCAGAAACAAGAATAATTCGTTATAAATACTACTTAGATAATGTTTTGTGAAAAAGTTTAATTACTGATATAATCTTATTATGAATATGAAAATAGGTCTTGAAATGATTATGAAATGTGATTACTTAGCATCCTTAGTCTCTTAAAATTTCTCTTTCATAAAGGGATGGATAGAATGTGTTTGTTTGTTTAGTGTTTGTTCATTAAGTGTATTCACGTGTTTAATGATTGTTATGATGAATTTATTTTGGTGTGTCTACCTACCTCTTGAGTTGTTTGGTTTCGAAGGTGATTTTATTCATTGAGTTCGCATTTGATTAATGAATGATTTTGATGGATCTTTATTATTTTGGTCGCCCGTTTGAGTCCTTTTGGTTGAGGAGAGTTCCATATTTTTTCTTTTGTTCTTTACCCTAAGTGGTAAATTGGATTATTGTTGTCATTGTCATGTTGCTGATTTTTTAATGATGGTGATTTACGTACCACTCTAAGGGATTCTTGTGAGGAGAAAATTGAGGTCTCCCGCAGAATACCTAGTTGGTGGCTTTTGGTTTTATTAGGTGATTTCGTTAAATTAAGGGTTGATTATCTTTTGTGTTCCCTTTTTGAGATGGCACCATTGTTGATTTGTGGATGGGTCTTGATGAATCTTCTCTCTTTTATGGCTTTTCTGAGTTACTCTATTATTTGAGGAAATTTTATCCTTGTCTTGGAATTATTGGAGAAATACTCATGTGGCTTCATTTTACCCTTGTTTGTGGGTTTTCATTCTTCTTGGCTTCAAGAGGCTTGAGATGATTTTCAATTGATGTTCTTTCTCTTATGTGCCCTTGAGGTGGCAAGTGTTTTGGTATCTGGATTTTGAAAGGGTTGTACGAGAATTGTTAAGACTCTAATTTTGTACTTGTTAGCGAGATGGGTAATGCCTCGCATGCTTTTATGATGTGATTCTTTGTTCAAATTATGATGGTACAACCCTTGATTTTTATGTTGTGGGGTCTCTAGGGAGAGTGGCTCCTTGTGGGGGCCAGCGCCCCATTTAAGGGGAAGAGCTCAGGATAACCCACGAGTGAGTTAGTAAATAAGTGAAAACCTAATAATTAACTTAGGTGGGTTGGGTAGTAATATCATTGCAAGATTTTAAAAATGGATGCTTCATCTTCATTAGTGCTTCCGCAGGCTAATGGAAGGCTAAGAAGGCCATGGTTGGCAAGGTCATGACCTCGTCTTCATGAGAGGTCTACGGCTCCGCATGAGTCACCCTATGGACTGGCGCCTCAAGTTGGGAGGAAGAGCACAGGACAGCCATAGATGGGAGCGGCGCCTCCAGTTGGGACGAAGAGCACAGGACAGCCCATGTAGGACTATGCGATGACACTCTCCCCTAGTTGCCCATATGTTTTACTTTATAGAGTTCCTCTGGAAGTGGGTTATGGGAGTTGTTTTAGATTGTTGTTTGAATTGATTTAAATTGATTTATGATTATTGTTTTAATCCATCTTTTGTATGTTTTGCGGTCTTGTATGATCTCATTTATATTTTATTTACAATCTTATATCTTATGATACTGTGATATGATGTTATTATATTGTTTAATTGTAATTTGAATTGTATTACGTGTATTAAATTCAGTTTGATTTGGAAGTGGTTCTTGATCATTCTTTGGTTACTTGTTTATTGGTCATTGCTTTGATTCATGTGTTGGGATTTGTGACTTTAAGTTATTATATCGACTCTTGTAATCCTTGAGTTTTATGATACTTTTGTATGTTGTGGAGTCTTGTGGTTTCTGTGTTTGGATGTTCTTGGTTGAGGACTCTTCTTGTCAGCTCCTAGCACGGGGGGTGGGTCTTTGGACTCACATGGTCGGGTGGAACGTGCTAAGCACCCCATTGGGTCCCCAGTCGAGGATCGAGAGGTGCGGATTGATGTTGTTGCAGTGACTTTTAGAATTGTATATGTCTTGGAGCTAGTTATGATACTGTGTATTCATTTGTATTATGTTATCTTATGTATGGTTTCCATTTATGATTGGAAACACTTTTGTATCATTGTACATCTTGAACATGGTATTGTAATGTAACGATAATTCTTGCGTGGATATGGGCTATGGTAGTTGTTATTTAATTTGTTAAGTTAATCATGCATATGTTGTATATATAGATGGTTTCTTATCAATGTTTATCATGTATGTATTACATTTGTTAATGTTTACTTTGTTATGAATTATATCTTTGGCTTTTATTCTTTATTGTCGTTGTGGGGATCTAAGTCGCGTAATGACTCCTCGTGTACCCCAAAGGATGTATGTGCTAATGAATATATTTAAATGAAATTTATGTTATGTCTTAGTGTGTATTACATGTATGTTATGTTTACTTTAAAAAAAATAAAAAATTGTGCAGTAATTATTGTTTAATTGTCCTTTGGGGTTCGCACGGCGGGGCGTTACAATGAGTCCAAGGATGCAAATGTAGATGCAAATCAGAAAGATAATGTTCAATATGTAGGTTCACCAAAATGAACCGTAGATTTTTGGGTTGTAGGGTGTTATGACTCTCTTGCTCAATTAGGGTTTTTCACCTAAAGGAGAGAGATAGACCCCAAACAAAATCTAGGTGGTTCACTCAAAATAATTTAAGTAGAATGAAAATATTCCTAAGTGCAATGATCTAAATGAAATAAACTGATGAAATGGATTAATTATTTATGCAAAACCTAAGAAATATGAAGTGTTTAAAAAATGTGATATGTAAAAATGAACTAGAAACATAAAAAAATGAAACAAAACTTAAAGAGACTGAATGGAGTGCACCTAGAGGTAGAATGGTGATGCTATAAGGTTCTATAATGTTTCATAAATCACTGTTGATGACCACTAGGACTCATTTGCCACAAATGGTGAATTAGTCCTGCTTCTAGTAAATTTTGTTGAAATAGGTTTTGGGGTGTTAGGAACTGGAAACCTCAAAAATCACCTTTACTAGCATGGCAGTCAGATTGATTCACCACAGATGGTGAATTAGTCAACCTATATCAATTTGGTAATTCCTAAGTCAACTATGTGGATCTACATCTGTACTTGTCTACTTGTCGGGTTGCCAGATTTAAATCTGTAGAAAATAGTTTGAATGATGTCTTGAAGCTTGAATTAGGTCTTTGTTGTCTTGAATAGATTTAATGGCTTTTTAAGCACTTTTCAACACCTATCTCTTTAACAAATCTACCTACAAGATCTGCAAACACACAGACAAAGAGGGAGAAAATGGTTAAGGGTTAGAGTATACGGGTTTTCCTTAGTCAAACCATAATTTGGTAATCAAACCCTTGATAATGAAATAAAATAAGAAAGGAATGGTGAAGAAATAACATGCAAGTGTCATAAACTCACCAAACCTTTGTTGTTGAAGTTTGAAGATATCTCAATGGATGTTCGAACATGCTTGATAATTCCTTGATTGAATGATGCTATGATGCTCAAATGAGATTGTTTGCAAGAATGAACACTTGAATGAATGGATGAATGGGGGTTAAAATGGATAGAAAATCACTTATTTATACACTCTTATGCCCCAATTTCCTAAAAATACATCGCATGCCAACCTTAGCTCTTAATGAAAAAAAACCTTAGAAATTTGAAATTATTTTGAATTTTGTGCCAAGAGGGACTCATTTTCCACCCATAGTGAATGGGTCCCACTCAACGCAAGTGAATGGGTGTGAGGAATTAAGTTGTATTTAATGATATTTGTTGGGTTTACATTGAAAAATACACTTAATTATGACATGTAAGGACATAAAGGTGCCAAATAAAGCATAAGAAAGGTGTAATTAGTGGTGACAAGTCTAGAAAAGTGTAGAAATGTGTTACAACACTTCACAACACCTTTAGAAGACATCATAAATTCTTAATAATTTAAATATTCAAGACCTATTGTGAATGTATAAGTAACATTACAACGTTAAATCTAAGTAAAATAGGCCAAGCATCACAGGAAAAAGATCTAAATGACCATGAAAATTTCCAAAAATCCATTTTTCTATAGTACATATATATCTCGACTACTTGTTTCACAACATCTAGGCCTTCTTCACTTTCAAGCATGGGATGGAGATGTGTTATGTCCTCATGAATGTGAATTATTTTTTCTTGTGGGATATGATCATTTTTTGTTTCAACTTGCATGTTATTGGAAGGAAAAGAGTTGCTAAAGGTAATATCCATGCCTAGTGTACTAGTTTCCATACTAGGAGTGGAAGCTTTAGATAACCCAAGATCCACGAGTGTATTATCATGGGAATAATTTTCCACTGATGGTGACTTGATGTACTTTCAGATTTTGGGAAATTTAAAGATGCAATTTGTAGCTCTTGGTCTGCACTTTAGCTCCTGACGGGTTTCCAGACCCAAATCTATAGAATCTTACCTATAGGTGTTCTCCAAGCTTCTTTTAGGGTTTTTTTGACTTTGAATGACTTTGATGAATTGATGACAACTTTTCACACCTTACTATTTGACAAATCTACATACAAGACCTACAAAATACCTACACAAAGGGGGGAAAATGTTAAGGGTTAGTGAATAGGGGTTTTCCTTAGTCAAACCCTTGGTTTGGTAATTAAACCCTTGAAAATGAAATGAAATTAAAAGAGAATGATGAATGAACAACATGAAATGCTACAACTCACGAAACCCTTGAGGCAAAAATATGAAGATACGCAAGTAGATGCTCCAATGGATGTAGATTTTGAAATACCTAGAATGCTTATGCGAAAGATTCATAATTGCTTGAATCATTAAGTGAATGAATGGGGGATGAAGTGAGAGGAAAAACCCTACAATTATACATGATTATACATAATTTCTTAAAAATACCACATCGTAGGTTGACCTCAAGGTTTAGAAAATAATATCCCACCAAAATTTTGAAATAATTTTTATTTTTGAGCCAAGTGGGACTAAGTCGCCCCTACTAGTGACTTGCTCCCAGTAGGGAATTTTAAGTGGGTGTCAAGAATTAAAGTGTATTAAATTATTTTGAACGAGATTATTCTCAATAATACAATTAAATATTGCTTGTAAGTGTATAAAGGGGTCATAAAACATAAGAAAGGGTTAAGTTATTGATGACAAGACTAGAAAATCATGAAAGTTTGTTACAAAACATTAAAAAACTTTGAAATAAGACTTGGAAAGTGATAAAAAGAGGTTATTTAAGTGAATTATATTAATATGGTCCTAGAAAAGTGTGAAAATGTGTTACAACATTTCACAACACTTTTATAAGACATCATAAAGTTCTTATTGATTCACAAGGGTCCAAGACCTAATGTGAATGTGTTGACCACTATACGACATTAAATCTAGGAAAAACAAGGCCAAAATCCATAAGAAAGACCCAAATGAGCGTAAAAATATCTAAAGATACACTTTTATATGCTAGAATTGGAAATCCCTGCACACTAACATCTCCAAAACATATACAATATTAAGCACACTTTGGACTTCAACTACAATCAAGCTTATCAAGTTACAGTAAGGAAGGATGAAAATTCCTTTAGTAGAGGTATATTTAAATGATATTTACATATAGAGTGCAAAATAAATAATTCCATAAAGAAATATAATAGAAAAAATGGGGTAATAGATGTGTGAAACATGTTTTCCTTGGTTCATTTGACATCATAAAGAACACAAATTAAGGAATTTTTAGTGTGTCATTTGGATATTTCAATGTAATGTTAAACAATTTTTGAGAAGAGCTTAGAGGAAAGTTTCAAGAGAAATTAAAAAAGTGTTGACATTTCCATCCACTCCCTATTAATAAAGGTCAGCATTCATTTTAGTTAAGGAGAGAGAGCATGGAAATGAACATAAGAAATATGCGGGCAATATATAGGCTTCTACTGACAATAAGTGATCTTCAAGTAGCTTCATTCATTTAGAATATGTAAATGAGCATAGTATAATAAAAATGTATTTTCACTAAAATTTGTAGGAGGGCTTGATGAATAATTTATGATTTACATATTATTTTGAAATGGGTGAAAAATATTTTGTAAACTTATTATTTTAATATAAAAGGGTGTACCCGAAAAGGAAATATTTAATTATTAAGTATTTGATTAGTAACTAAAAATCATATTAGAATTTCAAAAAAAAAAAGTATTAATATTTTTATTTGAATTATAATAAACATTATTAAATGTTGGAAAATATTTAGGATTCATCTAGTTATAGATTGAATCAACATTAGGGACATATTTCTATACAAAGTATGTTCATGTAATACCTTATTTACATCTAATCGATATAGTGAGTCTTGGGAAAAAAGGTACACAATGAATTTATGTCTTCAACATATATGTATTTATCAATCATTTTACATGATTTATTAAATTATGATCAATAATTCATAGGAAGAATATTGTGGGTATGTGCAAGATCATGATGGGCCAAAAAGTGGCAATATGATGGGTATGTGGCTAACGACTATTTTTTTACCCAAAATTGATGAAATGAAAAGGGTTTTTAAAGGATATTGTTATCCTTCCACCAATATAAATTATTCTTTGCTTTGAATTTAATAAGTAATTATTATTCATTTTCTATTCAAATTACTACTAAAGTCTTGATTGATAGGCTAATTGAAAAACATCTATAACTTTCAAACAACATCACATTTTTTAAATCCAAAACATGCGTCACATTCTATACTTTGCATACTATAGGATTAAAAAAATAAAAATTGAATTTTATGAAGTTCTAACCAAGTTAAGGTGGTCAGACATACGAGTTTTTATATTTTTTAAAAAGTTGTAATAAAAAATTCATAATTAATTATTTACTTGGAAAAAAATTACAAAAAAATAAGCATCACATTAGGCCATGAGTCATTTACTTATATCTAAAATATTATAAAAAAATATTATCATTTTATTGTGGTTAGGGTGGTCAGACAGACACCTATTTCTTATTTTTTCCCTAAAATTTAAATACCACTGCATTGAAATTTCAAATTTTCACCAAATAGATTTTTTTTTTTTAAACAAACCTAGTAGTTTGGAAACTACATTCAATTTTCTATAGATTCTATTCTTACATATTTTTGAAATAATATAGATAACTTATTCAAATTTTTACGTCAAGTTTCTTAACTCAAATTTTTCTATTTTCTTTGCCACTTAAGGGCTTGTTTTTTCCATGATGATCCTGCACATACCCTTGTATGGATTGAGAGAGCATTCTTTGATTGATATGCTGGTGCAGAAGGTATAATATGTTTCTAGGAATAGGTATGTTGCACATATAGGTATAATGGATAACATATTTGTTTCATTGCCAAGACCCTCTTATGCTATGCACATTATTTAGGAACTTTATAAATAATATGAAATATTTTTTATTCAAAGAGGGACCTAAAAATACAAAAATTAAGTGTGTGTGAGAGACTTTATAATCCCATGTATAGATAATTTTACTAAAAGTTACCTAGGAACCTTTTCATTCATTATAAAAATGCGTCAAACAACAAAAGACAATATCAAATGGACGTAGAGTGCAAAATAAAAACCTTTTGCAACTTTAGTGGTTGGATATAGTTTGGAAATGTGTGTTGTTGACACTTTAGTGATGCATGCTACTGAGAGCTTTATGCAATTATTTTTGGTTTTGACCTATATCTCCTAGAGGAGGTACTAAATTATTTCCTCACCCTTATTTAGTGAAGTTTTTAAAATTATCTATGCTTTTGGGTCAATATGGTTTTATTTAAATAGAATGTTAAGAAATTAAGCATGAAGTAGTCACCTCCAAAAATGTGTGAATGGTAATTTTAAATGATGCATATGAGTTACAAATGATGCAATAAATCACACAAATGTGATAGTTGAGGAAGAGTCAATCATCTATAAAAAGGGGTTACCTAGAGACTATTTTTTTGGCATATATCATAGGGAGATTGTAGTTTTACAATGTCTTTTAGGTCCCATGAAAGTAGAGCATGTGAGATGAAGTGATTGAGAACCTAACTATGCATTGGCATAGTTTCCTTGCATATAGCTTCTATCAACAACTTTCATCAAGTGATAGTAAAGGGGATATAATGTTGTACATTGCAATATAAATTATAAGGCTAATAATTATATTTTTTATAAACATGTACATTTTTGTTTGGATATAATAGCTTATGATTTTCAATATTTTTCACATCAAACTAATGTGTGGCAGGATATAGTTTTTACACAATTAGAAAGGGAGGTACAAGAACAAAAAAAAATAAAGTAGTAGAATATGTTAATTGTTTATGAGATGGCATAACACACTAGTGGAGGTCATGTGAGATTGCATGGAGACACAAGAATGTCACAATTGTTGTGCATAAGTTTAAGATATATATTTTTTATATTATACAATCCTTATCTAGCATTCTTCCTAGGGATTCACTATGCAAGCATATGACATATCATGTTCTTGGATAGGGTACTAAATAATCCCTCTATTTCCATTTCTACCACCTAATATTATATTACTAGTGTCCCCTACAAATACACTTCCAATTAAAAATTCTTCTTATTTAAACATAGACATGAAATGCCCATTTTGTAAAGAAGTTTCTAAGTTGATGTATGATAGGTAGAATATATATCCTAACAAGCTGCCCTCTAACTAGGCCTTTCACTTTCACACCAATAAAGATTTAATATATCATTAATTTCACTTTTGAATGAAGGTTAAACTATGGACAAATTATTTTAAATATAATATGATGTGGATGATAACTCCTACTAAAATATGTCCATGTTGATGTGTGATAGGTAAAATATATATCCTAACAAGCTACCCCTGATTAGGCTTTTCACTTTGACATTAATAAAGATTGAATATATCATTAATTTCACTCTTGAATGAAGGTTAAACTATGGTAAAATTCTTTTAAATATAATGTGATGTGGATGGTAACTCCTAATAAAAAGTTTTTGTTGATGTGTGATAGGAAAAATATATATCCCAACAAGCTACCCTCTGATTAGACCTTTCACTCACACCAATATTTATAAAGCATAAAGATTTAATATAATATTAATTGCATTCTTGAATGGAGGTTAAACTATTGACAAATTATTTGTGTGCATTAATTTCAAAGTCTTGTGTTTGTTTGATTGACAATATAATTAAATTCTGTATAATACTCAATTATTGGGAACCTGAGAATTGAAAAATATGATCAAATCTATCCCTTCCTCCGATTTTCCACCACTTTCTTCCCTCGATGAAGAGCAGTCATTACATTCACCACTTTGTTAATTGGAAAGACAAATTGGTGGGGAGGGAAAGCCCCAAATGGTGTACAGAACGAGAGAAGACAGTGTGCAGGAATAATGGAGGCACTCACGAATAATGGAGGCACCAACATATTTATATGCTATCACGTGTAACCAATTAAGGTGGTAATACACAACCAGCAAGTGTTATCCATAATCAAGTGTTATGCACTAAGCTCATCAAATAATTTTTCTGTCTTATGTGTTCAATGTATTTATGTTTGTCTTTTTATTATGTTCATATCTATATGGATGATGCAAATGCACTATTGTTCGTGTAGTTTACATTTAAGGGTTATAAATGGAATCTAATTATTAATTTGATTTCTTCCAGGATACATTCATTCTACTTGCCATTTTCTTAGGATCTGAGTTTGATGCAAAGTTATCAGAGTTCCTTGAACACCTTCTTATTATGTTAAGAAAACACGTTAGTCTTCTTGATTTTTGATTTATGATCAATTTTTTTTAATGTTTTACTTTTATATTTGTGTAGGTTTTTAAATGAATTGGCCATGATTTAAAGCATCATAGTCCTTTGAATCCACTCTAATAATAATTAAAAAAATAGTTTTCTGTGTAGTATCTAAATTCTATTATGTTTTTTCTTCTTTTTGTTTTTTCTTTTTTAAATAAATTTGGCACGATAAAAAATTTATGGAGTCCATTACATACACTCTCACCATGTTGATGTGCTCCACTAGTTTCCAGGTTTAGGTTTTTCCTATTTATTTGTGTCACAATTGATGTGCTCCTCACTTTTTATCATACTATTTTTTTCATGCATTTATATTTTCTACTCGTGCTATATTTAATATACTTTTTCTTTTCTTTTTTCATTGTTGTGGTCATTTAAATTAGTTTTTCTTATAAATTACTTAAATCTCAAAAGTTCATTCTTTGTATATGATCTCAATAAATCATAAAATATTAAATATTTTTTCAAATATTTTAATATGAGCTTACACACTTACATTTGTACTACAACCCCACCATTCATTTTTGTAAAAATTATATACTTATTTTTAAAAAATTATATATATATATATAGATATTTATTTATTTATTTTAGGCTACAGGAATTGGGTACCACGAGGGTGGGGGAGACAAGACCTCGTGACCAACCTCCTACAACATGAAAGATTTAGCCAACCGAGCTAGGGCCCCAACCACACACATATATATATATATATATATATATATATATATATATATATATAAATTATATACTTATTATATATATATATATATAAAACTCTCATAACGCAACGCATTCTTATTACAGACATTACAAATTTATATATATATATATATATAACATTTTGAAAAAGAATTTATTTTTTATAAAATTTCTTGTAATATACTTTATTGATGATTATCTTAGTTTGAAAATAACATTAAATAAATGAATCGTATCCCACTTTCATTCTTAAATATATTTTTCCACCAATATATTTTAATTAAAAAATTCAAAATAAGCTAAAAATATATTTTTTTAAGAATTTTTAATAACTATACATAAATATTTAATTTTGTTGTATTATTGTGGTTATAAATAAATTTAAGGTTTGACATAATTATATTCATACATATAAGATTTTTTCTTGATAGGAGAAGATTTTCATAACTTTGAAGTATTTATGAGATAATAATAATGAATAAACAATAAAATAAAAGATAATTATTGAGAGCATAAGATAAAGTGAGCTATTCATTCCTCCTATATTCTAAATGTTTCTTCCATCAATAAACTACAAACCCTTCTCACTTACCCTATTTTAATTTTTTATGTAGATTTTGTTATTCCATCAATGACGTGAAGTGCAAACGCTTCCCACTTTTCACACTTTTCCATTGGTCATGTAAGAAAATCTATTATCTTCATCAATGAAGACTTTATTATTTCTATGCCTACCAAGAAGAGATAAGAAGGGACAAGTATAGAATGAAGTTGATAGTGAAGACTTAATCTATAGAAATTACTATATAGTTTAATAAATAAATGCAACATCATATAAATAGAGAATAGAAAAGAAATGCAAACATGTCACACCACTAAATACACTGATCTTTTTCATTTATTTTATTGTTTAAAATTAAACATTAAAATAGATGAATATATATTTTAATAATACTCCATGTTATATGTGTCCATTGAAAAACATATATGTATGTAAACAAATAACATCATAATACAATTATATTGGGGTGTGATTTCAATCCAATATGCTATCAAATGATTATTGTATCATACTCTTTCTTTTATTTCTTTGTCTACTATAAAAAATTTCTTATATTTTGCATTCTTCTTATCGTTATCAATCTAATGTAGAATCGTTTTCAAATTTCAAGTACTCTTTTTCTATGAACTCCAAAGATCCCTTGATTTATTGGCCTTAATCATTATTTTTGTAATTGAATTAATGTTTCCTACTATTCTCATTATTAGAATATGGTTTCATTGAATCTCATGTGTATTTATTTAGTGGCCCCCATCTCTTCTTTCCTTGGTAGAATCTATTTTAGTAGAGTAGTTTCTCTTTGAAATAATAGCTTCCAGGGCCATATTCTTCCTCATCTACAATTATTTTATCCCTATGAATACTTATATTGTATAAAAATAAATTAGATAGATTTGCTCTACTTTAGCTAAGTGTAATTCTTTGTAATAACTCAAACTATATTATAAAAATTTGACTTAAAATATTCCCTCTAATATTGTCCTTATTTCAATTTTAGAAACACTTTATTTTGGAATTAACTAATAAGAACAATTCCACCCTCCCTAAGAAACATGTTATTCTTAACTTAATTTCATTTTCTCCAAAAATCCTTGATGGTGGTATTCTTATTGAATTAGGTATGTTTACTCAACACAAACATCTTGAAATTCACACCAATCTCATACTTATAATTTTTTATCATTTTGAAGAAAACACAACCAATAATTTCTTTCGATAACTTACTACTAAAATTGATTACCATACTTGACATGGTAACATGTTATGTGAAATGTGTGATGTTGCACATGTAACATCAACCCTAATATGTCATGCAAGGATGAGGAATGGGGAAGGGTGCAAGAAGGTGTATGTATTCCATCATGCACACCCTTAAATCGTGAGCTAACCTATGTAAGTTTAGGTGTCTAATTAGAAGATGTCTTGATAGGAAGACTACACATGGTTCAATTAACTATTACGTTCACTAAGAGAAAGTGGAAATGATTGTCCCATCATGACATAATCGAGATACTAATGAAACTTTAAGCCTACATACACTAAGATAATCTAATATTTTTAATCATGCATCCAAGTGGGCTACTATTTAGGGAACAATTTGAAAATACTTTTGGGGAATCCAACCATTGATCTCTTGATCCAACAATGTTTTTGAATATGATTATGAAATTACACTTATCCTTACCTATGAATAATTAGATTAATGATTAGATTTCTTTAATTGAAAATAAACTATTTTTTTTACTTAAATGTATAGACATCACAACTCCTTGTCCTTATTTGAGAAAAAAATATCATGCAAATTCCTATTATTTTAATTAATTTTATATCTAATTGATTATTAACAACATTATGAGTTAAATCTATTTTTAAAGCATGCAAATCATTTGATCTTATCCTTCCTTAGTTGGATAAGTTGTTTGTTATGTTAGAATTAAATTAATCTAATGTATTCCCCAAATATTTTTTTGATAATTAAAAGAATTCAAATGTTTATTAGCGATTTAGTAAATAGTGAGTATATTAGATTATATAAATATATATGTACATAATCTAACACACATATATACAAATTAAAATAATAATAATATATTTTATTTTGCAATGGCTCTCTTTTATAAATAATAAATTACCATTATAATTTTAAAATACTAAATATAAACGAACTAATAGATAAATTGTATCTTACCAACAATTTGATTAAAGTGAATATTGAATGATGCTTAAATATATAGGAAGCAATAATATAACCTATCCCTAATAATTCTAATACTTAAGAACTAATTTCTAACAAAAGGATTGGATAGATTAAATAATAAATTTTATTATATTTTTTTATGCAAATTTCCCTTTCACATACCCCCACCTTAGAAAATCAAATTCAAAGGAGAAATTCCACATCACCCAACTACCTTCCATCCACTTGGCATTTTTCCTTTGTGTCAATGAGAGAATATTTGTCTAGAATGAATGTGCGACACATTGATGTCTACATAGTGCACTGTCATCCCTAACAAATTCCTATGTATAGAGTTGGCAGAGGCATTACACACCCAATTGGGGTCAAATTGTGACATCCCTCTTCAATCAATCGACCTAAAAATGGTAGATTCTTCCTCATTCTTTCTCCAAATTCAGCCATTATCACTTTATTTGTCTCTCTAGCAGTTCTCTTATACTCTATAAGAAATTCTTCTTCATTCTTTCTCTCTTAAGCAACAATCTAGCATTCCACTTTTGAGCATTGCAACAACAACAACACTCCATCAACTCCACATTGCAAGTGTCAGGCCATTACAGACATTGCGATCTTGGATTCTTGCAAGACCTCTATTCACCACAGTTGCGATAATGGTGACTTTGCCAAGTTCCTAGCTTGCTTTATCCTTTGATTGGCTAGTAAGATTTTGGGTCAAGGTGGTAACACTTCACTCCTCTCCTTTGTGATTTGGTTTAGTAGCATAATATTATTTCTAGTGCTCCTTGTTTCCTTTTTCTTTCCTTTATCACATATTCTACTTTGTTTCTTTCTAGCTATCTGTGGTGGTGGAAACACCAAAACGAGGGTCTAACTAAGGTAGGCTCCTATATAGCCCCAACAATTTTCTCTATTTCTTGTGTGTAGGTTGACGTACCTATGGAGCTAGCTAGTGACCTAGTGCTTCTATGAGATCATCTTCATAATCCTAGTTCTTATTTGCTTGCTTTATCATTTTAGTATTTATTTCCTATACTTTCTCAATTTATTTTTACCATCTAGATTAACTAGCTAGGTCATCAATAGATTTTTCAGTAGTTTTTGTTGTGTTTACTATTTTCCAACCATAAATACGCCAAAGCACCTGAGAAATGCTAGCGTGTCATGTTGTCATCCTAGAACTGTGTTCCCATCCTTGGACAAAGAGTTGTCTAAGATATAATAATGACTCCAAAAACAAGCTCGCCTAGCCTTAACCTAAACTTGGGTCTGAAGAGTGACATAAGTACTATATAGTGCTCTTCATTCTTGATCCTTATCCTTTTAGAGTGAGGTAAGTTAGGGAATCCCTCTACTCTCAGCTCTCCATGACCTGGAGCCTTGGTGTGGTTGGTCCCCCTCTCTTACATTTTTGGTGAACCCAACGTGAACCATTTTGGTTCCTTTAGCAATATTGAAAGCTCCTTTCTTCATGTTCTAGGAGTGTTGTAGGTGTGAATGTTCTGGGGCCCTTTTCCTTGCAACCCAAACTGTGACCCATAGTAGGCATAGTTGGAAGGTTTTGTAAATGTTGCAAAACAAAACCTTAGCTCTGTCACTATCCAATTGTGAATCTTTGGGGGGGTTTGTGAGAGTATCATTTAGTGTGTGTGATGGCCTCTTTCCTGCATTTGCTTATCCCCTTTGTGCAGCCTACGAGTAGTGGTCCAGGTATAATCTTCACCTCAGAGGACCAACTTATGGGTTTTAATAGAGAACCATCTCCTCTTTACATCCCTACACAAATCAATGAAAACATTGTAGTTGGTGTTCTTGTTGACCTGACATTCCAGGTGAATATTGTAACCAAGGAGATTATATTAATTAACTTCTTGCACAAAGATGGGTACGATGCACCTATAAGTGCACCATCCATATGCATAACAAAAATTTTGTACCTCCCCTTGGTAGCATCGTTATGTTAGTCCATGTTGGTCCTAAGTCTATAAATATGTTGTTTGGCATAATCCCAGAGTTTGAACTCTTCAGAGTAAAGCTAGGTATCTCCTGGCTAGTAGCTATGAATGTAGTTCCCTTGGTTGTGCACAAGTGTATGAAATTCATTCATGATGGTTTTGTACATGTGATCCATGACACTGGTTATAAATTGCCTATTGAGCATGGTAGTTACTCCTTAGACAACTTTTTTCCTACACCCGTTGGTCCATTCCCACCTAGGAAGGACCTCTTGTACCAGAAATATCAAAAGAAAAAGAAAGGGTACTTAACACCTAAAGTGAGATACCCTCCATCACCTTAAGTTGTTTCGCATAGGGCTTGTTTGAAAGTTGATAGTGATGTCACCTGTAATACCCCTCATACTATCTAGACTTATTATTTTATGTGCTTTGCTTGGATACTGTGATGATACTGTTATTGTTTGATGTGGTTTGTCAGATACTATGATGATACTGTTATTGATTGATATGGTTAGTTAGATGCTAGATGATGCTGTTATTTCATTTTGGACATGATTACTTTATATGACATTATGGTTGATTATATCAGTTGATTTTCTGAATTATGATATGATGCAGTGATTTAATTTAATATGTTATGAGATGATTGTTGGTTAGAAATGTAATTCATTGATTATGTTATAATTGTTAGAATAGGTGTGACGAAGGACAATATAGCATCACTCGTTCGCAAGTGCCCTGTTATGTTGCGATTCCTTCTCACAATGCAGTATTTTGATTTAATGCTTTGATATATATGTATATATGCACATGTACACAACTTCGTTTGTATGCAGGATTGCAGGTATAAGTCTCGATTGCACTTGCTTCGGCAGGACAGGGCGAGCACCAAATAACCCAACGGATAAATGTTGATACAGAGGTGACGATGAAGTCCTCCCATTCCATGATGTCAGGTCATCTCATTTGTTTGGTATAGTTGATTTTGTGTAATTGTCGTTATTGTCTGTTGTGTTATGTATTTTGTCTTATTTTTATTTATGAGGGCAATTATAGTTATGATTTATCTTAATGATTGAAATAAAGTATTTAATTTTAATGTTGGATTAAATGGTATTTAAATATTTATTTAAATAATTTAATTATTTTGAAAATCATATATTGTAATTAAATAATAATTAAGTATTAAATATAGCTTAATTATTTTAATCAAGTAAATTGGTGGTGGATAATTATGTGAATAATTTATTTAAAATAAATAGGTAATGTGAAGTGCAAGAAAAGTTGCAAAACAGGAACTAAAGGAATAAAAACAAATAAAAGAACAAAAAGATAGTGTGAGCCAATAGGAATTGAGAGTTGGGAAAAAACTAGTTTTAAAGAATTGATTTTTCTTTTAATCTGGGATTTTTGGAGAGCTTTGAGGGATGAGCAATATATTTTATTTAATTAGGAATTTTTTTTAAGGGTTTACACACACAGAGATTTGGTTACAAAAGTTGTGCAAGAGATGGGTTGTGTATTCTGAAATTTTAGAAAGGGTATTGAAATCTTCTGTTGTATTGGGAGGAGAGTTTTAATAAGAGAGATTGTCAATCTGTTTCTGGTGAATGTTCTGGAGAGTCTTCTGAACAACAAAACAGGATTCAAGTTCGAAGGTGAAGTTCTGTGGAGGAGATTTGGAGGCACGATCAAGGAACACTTCGAGGACGTCAGAATCAAGCAGGCATCCTCAAACTTTCGAATAAGCATTGGACATCAGGTTCTTCTTATACATTCTTTCTAGTATTTGCTTTCATCTTTGTGCTTTAGAGAAAACAAAACAAAATTTAGTAAATATGGTTTATGTGAAGAAAGGAAAATAAACTGTTGTTCAAATTAAAAAAATAAAAATTAAAAATTAGTGAAGGATCTTAGACCTGAAATCAAGAAAAATATAGTTATTGTTCTGTTCTCAAATTTGTCAAAAACAAAAGAAACCCTATCATCTGAAATTTCCAACTCAACAAAAAATAGGATTTTAAGAAAACAATATTTTTGTTAGAAATAATAAATTTGGAGGTTTTGGGTACATCTGTATATGGCTGAATCGATTCATTATTCTGTAGTTTCTTCTATTATATTATTTACATGTACCCTC
>VDFB02347426.1:0-10329 GCA_007258455.2 Sequoia sempervirens
AAGCGTTGTTTTTCAACGCCCCTGCATCAAAGCCAGTTTCCTTCAAAATGCAAGGGCACTGATTTTTCAGCGCCCTTACACTTTTCATAATTTTTCCCTGAAACACTTCAAACTTGCTAGTTTTGTCCTGAACCTCGCTCCTTCCACTTTGTGCATCATTTTGTGTGCCTTGTCATCCACTCCACGCTTGCTCATCATCGTTGCTCATCTCACACATTCCCATGTTGTTTAACGACTAACGTTTGTTCTAACTCCACATCTTGCAGTCTCTTTTCAAGATCCTCAAAGTTGATTGATCAAAGATTCAATTTCTCTCAGATGACTACCAAAAAACCTCCGTCTTCTTCAAAATCAAAAGGAAAAATGAAATATAAATATCAAGGTGTCTATCTGCCAACTGTAGTGATCTCCAAGGTGGAAGAAATAAAAGATGCAAAGGTTGGTCATCAAGACTTGGTTGATTTTGTAGACCAAACTGAGAAGAAGCCTCTTCTTGATCTGATGAGAGAAATTGTACACAGTAACCTACATTTGGTAGCTATGTTCCCTACTGCTACACACAATATGAAATTTTTCCTTCGAGTGGCATCTCACTACATTAGGGAAAGTAGAAGTGTGATTGATTCTTCTGGGAACGAGATTTTAAGATTCAACCCTGACTTATTTGATATTGTGTTTAAAGTTCCTCAAATGGAGAAGTACATTGACATCTCTATACAAAAAGCACAAGAAGTCTTTGACACTGATCCCAACAAGGCTAAAAACCTAATAAATACCCAATGGTTGAAGAAGCCTAGACAATCTGTTTCCAGATGGCCAAAGGGACTCTTGCGAAGTGATTTCAAAGATGATGTCAAAGATATGATCACATTTTTAAGCAGAGTGAAGGGCTTGCTTGAATCATCCACTTTTCATGATTGGATGTCTGAATACATCAGGATTATAAGAAGACAAAAAGTTCACATTGACTGGGGCAAACAGATCAGCGATGAAATATATGAGCAACTGATCAATGCACCTTCTACATTAAAATTCTATATGACTTCTTATCTGGTGTATGCAACAGCTGTAATGAGGCAATTTCCAGGTCTATCCACAAAAGGGAATCGGATGCTGGTACCTGTGTATAAATTCTTCTATCAACTGGAATTGAAGGAAAACTTCCATCATTTCAGGCGGGTTATTGATGCCTTCTTCGCACCTTTGCTTTTCAATTTTGATCCAGCTCTCGAGAGGAGAAGGGTATCTGATGAGGCCTATAAGGCGGTAAGTAAAGTTGGATGCTTATTTCTACAATTCCCAACATTTACTTATTTGAGAGTAGGGTGCTACACTGGCTGCCCTTACATGCTGCCACGATATCCTTCGGACAAGTGGGTTCTCATGGAGATGTGCAAATAGCTGATTTTAGTGCATAAAGAACGAAGAAGTAATCACAAGCGTGGATTCAAGTTCCCACTGACAATCGGCAAGTATACTATCCCAACTGTACAGAAAGCCAAATTTGTTTATGCTGAGATGCAAATCATGACAATCAAGACCTACAGGTATAGGTTTGATTTTGATTATCGGGATGTCAAAAGGCAATTACGAACGGGTCATCATCACAAGTACCGTTTTGAAGACATCTGGGCTGATTGCAGAGATAAAGAAGCCATTCGCAAAATGAATTATTGCAGGTTGACCGTGCAGCAGATCAGAGACCTTGATATTGCTGACCTACCAAAGGATTTTACAGATCCTGGCAATATCATGAATGTTGTCATTGATGAACAAGAGGTTTCTAAAAGGCTGTTGCCTGCAATTCAATGGTCTAGGAAGGAAAGTACTAGCATGAGAGAGAGATTGGCCCCAATCCTATCTAATACTGTAGAATGGTTACATAAGCATGGTTTTGAAATGAAAAGTTTCAGAATAAATTCAGAAGGAGAATCTAAAGCAGAAGCTTGCTGACAGCAAGAACTCTGCATGAAAAATAAATCAGTGGTTGTTCCCACTTCCTCATGAAGAGGTCCTAGGATCAAGTTTTCTGTTGGCAAGAAAGATACCTAGCCCGTCCTAGAAGGAGAAACCACAGAATCCGATGTATCTCACTCTAAAGGTAAAAAGGTTGTTCCAGAGGAGATAGATTCCAATGAAGAAAGTACTTCCAGTGACCAATCCATTGAAGATGAAGACTCATTAGAAGTAGACTCTAATGCAAAAGAATTTTCTGAAAGCGGGCAAGAGTCTGAAGAAGATTCTGAAGAAGAATCTGAAGGTGATTCTGAAGGTGAACTAGAATTGGAGAAACAAGAGGGTGATCAATAGGAACCCAGGCATGATCAAGAAAGAACTATGTCTCCACCTGAGAATGTAGTTGAGGAAATTCCAAGAACGTCATCGCCTGTGATTTCCAATGTTCCTCATACCCCTCCAAATTCAAGTACTCCTCCACCTCCTGTTCCCTCATCACCCATTCCTACCACATGCATTCTTGCAGTAGAGATATCCACTATTCCTGCAGCATCAACCCCGCTTGATACTCCCTCGGTGACAAGCATTCATACGGTTGATATACTGTCAAGTCCTCCATCATCCATTCCTAGCCTGTCTTCACCGACGTATGATATCACTTCTGAAAATGAATTCAATCGTTTCATGAATGAGTCAATGCATGATCAACTCAATGTACAGTCTACATGAGCAATGATGACAGACACTTCTCCTATTGTCACGATACCCATGGTAACTTTAGAGGTGACAATGACTTTAGAAGTGACAATGATGACTGAGTTGATAGTGAATCCAAAAGTTCACACCTCCTTCCTTCCCCCTTGGCTAATATCTCAAGTGTCGAAGCGGAAGAAGCCAAATGATCTCGGAGGAGCTTGACCTCGAAGAATAGTTCCTCAAAGAGGCTAAAGGGAAGAAAAGGAAAAAGTATGCTAAGGCTAAGCATTGATAGGCCCGTACAAGTATGCGGAGATTGGCATACCACATCGAGAAGAAGGAGATGTCAATATGGAAGACTACACAGTAACAAGAGTCCAGCTTGGCAAGGTTACCAATGAAAGTGCAAAAGCAGATGCGCAAGTGACATTGGATATCTTGGCTAGAAGATTGGATAAAATGGAGCAAGCTCACAATATGTAGAAATAGAGGGAAGAGCATTATGCCATTGTTGTAAGGAGACTTGCAGGATCTTCAACTAATGCACAACCACTGGAAGTGGTAAGTATTGAGGACCCAACTGTCAAGAAAGTTGAGAAGTTTGCCTCCAAAGGCAGGGTGTTGTGTGATTTTGTTGAGAAGATCATAGAACACGGATCTTAGATCATAATTGTTGCAGACGAGAAAACTACTATGTTGGCTAAGCTCACCACAGAGCTTGATAAAGAAAAAAGTATACTTTCCCAAGAGCGCAGAGATATGGAAAAGTACCTGCTGTCATGGTCACAGATGAAGCAGGTAAAGCTTAGTAAATTTGTGGAAGCCGAGGTAATTCCCGACAAAGAAAATTTCATTGAGGTAAGAGAATATTTGAAACACCGAATTCAAGTGATTCAATCTCTTCGAAAGATCTCCACCAAGTCGCGGGGAAAGATGTCGAAGGGCATCATGTTATTCTCGAAAAAGGTATCAAGGAGTTACTAGGACAACTTCTTGAGGAAAATCGTATCTTTCTACCAACCATAGAAATATCCCAGATCTTCAAGGAAGCCATCATGAAGTTGATTGACAACAAAAACTTTTTAGAAGCCTCTTTGAACGTCATTTGTGATACAAGGCTCATTGGATAACCTAAAAACACATCTTGGCCAGTGCGAAGGTTCACTCATCTGCCATGTAAGAGATTGATCATGAAAATTCACACCATTGTGGATTACACCGTTAGTGCGGATGAGAGGATTAGGTCGCGAGGAGACCGGGGAAGAAATATGAAGACTTCTGCGCCCAAAGAAAGGAAACATGAAGGTTCTTGATCTCCAATGTTAGACATTTTCAATGCATCTTTTTATGCATCTTGTAAATATTTCCTGACATCTTATAAGTCTTTTTGTAAATTGTAATTGCACCAAGTTCGAAGATGTAATCTTTTGAAAACAAATTACACTTTGACTTTGGTCAAAGTTAGGTGAGATCTCCTTAAATCACTCACCCAACTTTCCTTGATTTCCTCAAATTAGATTCCTAATTTGCGCATCCCTCTTTCTATATAATGTGAGGGATTTCCTTTGTATTAAGCATCCTTTAGTATTTTGCAACGAAGTGCTGCCCTTTTTGAAGCAGAATTGTGAAACTTTGTGTTCATACTTTGTGAATAAATCGATCAATAAAAGAAAAGATTGCAAAACCAAACTTTGTGTTGGATAGATAGTCTTATGAATTGATCTCATTTGGTGGTGATTAAGCTTATGGAATGCGAAGGACTCTAAGTAACTCATGTAAACTTTGTGTTACATCCTTTATTTAGATTTACATTTATTGTTTGTTTATCTTTAGGGTTGAATGATCTACAAGACTTTGTGTAGCATTATTAAATTGCTCTTTGGATACTATTGTTGAATGATCTACAAGACTTTGTGCTTGTAATTATTCATGCTCTTTGGATATTTTGGTTGAATGATCTACAATACTTTGCGCTTGTAATTGTTCATGTTGTTCAAGGAATTGTTGCGTCTAAGAAGACTTTGTGCTTCTAACATGACAAACGATACATTCATCACAAATCCACCATTGATAAAGCTATGAAATGACTTTGTGCCTTCGTGAGCTTTCCCTTTTATTTTTACTAGTTTATTGTTAATCACTTTTGGTACCTCTATGCTTTGCTTTGACAAGATAGAGGTATTGGCATTACTGCTCATTGTTAGTTTAGAGTTATTGTGAATTGAGAACTTCCAACAGTGAAGCATTGTAAACATCTTCTCTGAAAAAAGAGAGAAGGATGAATGTAACACACCCCCACCACTTCGTAAGTATTGTGTACATTTTGTAATTGCTTTGTTTGTTTTACTATAAACTTATGCGTGATGAAGCACCTCCCTTTCTAAGAGGAGATTTACATCATAGTTGTGTTTGAAGTCCTAGTTGTGTAATATATCAAAAGTTGATTACATAAGTTGGATTAAGTATAATTTTCTACCCAAATAGACTTGAGGCTTTCTGGGTATTTTTGTTCTTTGAGGATCATTTGTGCCAGTCTCAAAGAATTTCCACCTACCCTTTGACTTGGGCCAACTCCTCCATGCATAGTCAAGGTGCATAGAACCCTATGTTTGGACTAGAGGAAGGCCATCAACCCTCCACTTAGCATTGCATACTATGCTTGCACCACCCCTCACGGTTTCTACCCTCCAATGGTCTTTTTTACTTCATCAAGTGCTTCAACCTAATCAAACTGATGTCACAAGTTTTTAGGAAGTCATTAATGCACTAGAGGCTTCGTGGAAGACCATAGTGGGTATGGGAGCTAAAGAAATTACTTTATTTTGAAAGTAGGTAATTGAATGAGCTATTTGATGAGGCAAGGTTTCACAAGAGTGACAATTTTTTTGGTCAAGATTCATAATAGAAGGCCTGACATCGAGAAGAGTTTAACAAGTTGTTAGCGTTGGTCTTCTAGGTTCCTTAGACTGCTTGGTCTCGTGGACATCATTAGAATTCATTCATTCATTCGTTCATTCATTTATTTGTTTGCTTTGACCAAGTACAACAAAGCCATTTTCCTTCTCTAAATAGTTAAAATCATTAATGTTAGCATTTATTGTATGTGACATATTAATTGTTAGTTTTTAAGCTAAACCTCACACTCTTTAAAAAGGGGATTTTTTTTCAAGTGTGAATAGTCATAAAAATCTCTTTTCATACTGAATAAAGTAGCATTGAAACATTTTCAATTTTGTGTTGTTTAATAACATTTTTTAACCTTCGAAGTCATATTTGTAAGAGAATTTTGACGAGGTATAACTTTCACCCCGCTTATTGAAATTTTGTAAATTTTTTTATCAATATTTTGCAAGGAATTCATATTTTCTTGTATTTTTAAGGCTTGGATTGCCCATTTTTCCATGAATTATAAAAATTATAGTAAATTATAAATGATTGATTTGGCATCCAATCTTCACACAAGATGTAATTTCTCTTGCACATTGTTTTTGGGGGCTACATTCAACACTAATCGTTCTTGTGGAGCTCTCTAAATCGAGGGAGATAATCTAGGTGTTTCTTTTTTTGAGTTTGTTGGTTCATGTGATCATTTATCTCACACTAAATCCCTTACATTTGAGTATTCTTCATAATCCTCCTAATAAATGAAAAATCAAATATGGATATTATGGAAAGAAAAGGCATACAATAGAAGAATGTTGATTTCTTTGAATTGAAGAAATGGAAAAAAATCTTCTTAATTATGGTATTTCCTTACCTGATCCTCTAGTTGCAACACATGCCAAAACACCATCTAGTCTCACTCAGACATCTTGTGAGACACCATTGTTTGGGGATGAATCATGTAGTTGCATGGCTTGCATCGAGATCTCATATCCCACATCACCTGTTGCTACATTTGAATGCAATGTTGACTCATTCACTAGTTCTAGTGATTCTTTGTATCAGAACATTACTATCATCATTCCAGATCTGTCATATTAGGATGCAGATCTATCAGACATCACATCTTTATTTGTAGAATACCACCTTACAATTTTGGAAGACACTATTGAGGACATTCATCTTTTATTTGATCTCATCTTTGATGAAGTTGCATCATCATTGCCGTATTTAGATATTGTTCTTATCTTGCCTACATCAACTTCTATCATGATGGATTGTGTAGACATGCATTCATGAGTTGACGTATCCATCTCAATTGTCATTTATGTTGACATCTTCTACAACAATATCAAATTCTCATAAGTCCAATTATCATCATACATCCATGGTCACTGTTCTTGAATCTTATATGGTACCTAATTCATCTTATCGACATCCATCACACATCGACATTGGATTGGAGATCTTTGAGCATCATTCAAAGGAATTATTGAAATCATTTAAGTCTTTGGATCATGTGCATAATTCAAATACATTCGTCTTACTTCCTACATATTCCTATTCGGAATGGGAAGTTACATTGCACACATTTGTGGTGTTGTTTCTTCCCAAGGAGAGAAATGTTGTTCAACGATCATGAATCATCTTCAACATCTAGTTTCGAGCATCTACCAACACTACAAGCATCATTTTGAGTGGATTCATCATGAGTCCTTCCATCTTCTTCACTTGTACATTTTATTGCATCATTTCTTTGTTGGATAGGGGGTTTTATTTCCCACTAGGTTTTTCTCCTTTACTCCATTTTATGCGATATTTGTACATGAGTACCCAACATGGCCTAGTAGCTAAGACTCATCATTAGTGCATACATTACTCCCTAAGTTGCACTTAAAGGGGGGTGTTAGTGTAAATAGTCTCTTTATTCATTTAAACAAGATATCACATTTCTAGGATTGACCTATTCACACCTAACTTAAGTTTACTTAGGCTATTTCATACTTTGTCTCACTTCATAGTGTTGAGACATGTGTCCTCATCACTTGAGACACCTATTGCATGCATACTTGCCACTTGCTCACACACTTGTCAAATGATCTCACAAATGTTCTATCTTTGGAGGGTTAGTCAATTGTTCGGTCTTACCTTCTTACTTCATCTATCTTGCCTATATATCCAAGGATTTCTCATTGTATTATACACTCTCAATTTTGTATATTGATAGACATATTATTGTGCTTACTTTGTTCACTTGTGGAAGTTTGTTTCATGCTCTTAATCTTGGCATTTTCTAACACAATTCACTTGATTTCATTTTGATTCTAACATCTACATTTTCTGATAGAACAAGTCTCTCTTACTCCTAATTTTTGTTAGGTTAGAGATGTAATGACCAACAATTAAAATGCAGATTTTATATATGTTTAAACATACATAGAATAAATTATAACATAAAGAAATTTAACGGGTTCACCCAATCCTGCCATACATCCACCCAAACCAAGTAAACTATCCAATACTTTACATCCAAAGAAACCCCATATAATCTTCTATGAATAATCTGCCATCATAATCATTGACTCCATCCGAACCCCTTTTACCAAGCTAGAAGCTCTATATTTTAGGTTCCTACAAAATTGGATTTTTCTTTTCATTGATTTTCTTCTGCGATCGCCAAAAGTAGGAAGACGTGCCACCGCCTCGGAACCCTCAGCTTAGGGTTTCAGTCAAACTCAACCTCGCAAGGACAGGGGCCCTAAAAAATAAATATACCATGGCTATAAGAAGATATGATCAAATGCCACAACAAACAATTTTATATGTTGATGACTGTTGATCATAAGGAGCTCTTTATCCTTCATTGTCATAATAAAATAGCCTTCATGACAAGTTTATAATGATTGACTTGTGTTTGTTGCACTATGTTATCAAGATTGATATCTATCAATCTACTTTTAGGATTAACATACATACTCCAAGTATACAATTGATTTGTGCTCACAATTCCATATGACTAACTAAAAACTTGAATTCAAATCCCTTTCTTTCTTGAGTCAGACTTGAGGTATAATGTTCTACACCATTGGCAGATGTTACTTTGTATTGATAACTTGTTGGTAATCTTATTTACTTGATTCAAATGAGGCCCAACATTTCATATGCCATTGGCTTGGTCTCTCAATTTATGTAGGATCCCCATGAGTTTTATTGGAAGGAAACTAAGTGGACACTCCACTACATTTAGGATACTCATAATTTTGGGATTCATTATGTAGTGGGTATTGATATTGACTTGTTTAAAGTGCCACATATTATGATAAATTTTAGGGATTGGTAAGGTTCATATCTTAACAGTACCACCAGTTTTAAGCCCAAGGCCCTGTCATGCACAGCACTATTTTTCTCTCCCACTGGTCACAAGCAGAAATGCTGCCTCATGCCCTAAGCTTCCAGCCCTGGCCCCTAGGCCTGAAATGCTACTGCACTGTGCCTTCACCCATGGCCAGCATGTCCCAAAGCATATCTGATTCTGCAAACCAAGTCCACCAGTGGAACAAATATTGCTGGGTCCATTGATGTAATACATTTAGAAGCTCATTCACAAAAGAAATCATCAATCTTTGCTACTAATTGACTTTTGAGCAAGTAGTTAAAATCTTCACCAAACCCTTTATAGAGAGCATGATTTGTTCATTTACAAGCGTTTCTAGGGGTGTAAGAGGCAACATCTTTGGGGGTTGGCTAGTTCTCTCTTTTTCTCTCTAAACGTGGAAGGGGGCTAGTGGGGACTATATTATATTTGAGGTGATTTCTATGTACATGGATACCTCATTAGGCTTGACTTGTTAGGACCCATAATTTTCCCACCTAATTTATGTTTAAAGGGGGGTTGTTAGCATATGTTTTATTTTCTTTTGGATATTATTGTATTTTTCCTACACATTTACTTTAGCTTGAATAGGTCATTATGAGGGCAGAAGGCTTCTTCCATGAATGTAACTCCCACCAATTTTTGGGTGGTTGGAGTTACATCTCCTATTGGCTAGGTTTGTCTCCTCTATTCTCTATATATGTATCCTCTCACCTTGTAGATTCAAGCAATGTTATTGTGAACTTTCCTTCTACTATTTTACTTATCTCTTGTATTGTTGGAAACTAACTCTATTATACTCTTTTTATTTTTGATTATATTTTTATTTATAATTTTATTGTATCTAATCTTTGCATCAGGCCTTGGGTGGCTTCATGCTTGTTTTTAGAGTCTAACACCTCTAAGGACCTACCAAGTACATTATTAGGTGATTATTGTTATGTCCTCGTATTTAAAGACATACAATGCATTCATTCTAATTATCATAGAAGAATTAGACAAAACATTTGAAAACAAAATCTATTCACATATCATTTGCATGTTCACATTACATTTTGATAATCTAAAAGATCTAGCCTACACATTTGTTTTAGGATTATTTGTATGTTTGAAGAATTGTTTAATTTCAAAGGGTTGATTAAGACATAATGCCCTTGCAACTCAGTTATATAACAACCTAACAAAGGTATTTATCAATACCAACAAAGGTATTTATCAATCCTACAAATATCAAAAAAGGATCTATCAAATTTAGTCTTTATATCATTACACATACATTTTTCAATCATAAAACTATATATAATTATCATTTCTTTACATTCCCAATATTTTTTCTCTTTAAAATATCAATTATTATATAATAATTTTTAATAAAACAATCTAAATTGATTTATATAAAAATATACATTTATTTAAAATAA
>VDFB02347428.1:0-29899 GCA_007258455.2 Sequoia sempervirens
TTGATATTGTGCCTTATTGGTAAATTTGTCATTTTGATGGATTTATTTCATCTATATATTTTTGAAAATTAAAAGCTCATTGGATTATTTGCCTTCTTGATGGATTTATTCCATATATATATGTTTTGCAAATTAATCACTTTATCAAGTCTCAATGGAGCCTTTACATATATATTTTATGTGCTAGTCACATTTGCAGTAATGTTGCATAGGGAGCCCTATCTATAATGAATCATATATTTTATCAAGTCTCATTGGAGTTTTTTTTTGGGACCCATGGAAAATATTTCCATCCACTTTGATGGTATGCACTTTTTTTTTTTTTTATGAACTTAGATCTATTTTCTAAATTGATGGGGATCAAGTTCTTGAAACCTTTATGTTTCATTATTGAAGGCAATATGGTTTTTTTTTTAAAACCATCTTTAGGACTAATTTTCAAAGTCCTTTATTATTAATCTTGACACAATTTCCCTTTACATTACAACAAATGATATAGTGAGAGGAAACCTAGATCTATTATTGCTATGTCTATATGTTGACATTTTATAATTTGGGCTATGCTTTCTTAATAATCCAAATTTATATATTAAGCATAGTGAAAATGATATTGTGATTATTATTTTAATGTTTTAATTATCACTTCTAGTTCTAACTTTTTGATTAGTGATGTTAAGTCTCATCTCAATCAACAATTTCAAATGAGTGATTTGGGCCTATTACATTATTTTGGGTATGCAAATTTGGCAAACACCTAAAGTGTTGGATTGGTTTCTAGCTTTATGTCTAAACCATAACAAACTCATTTTAAAGTTGCAAAAAGAATTTTAAGATATGTTAAAGGCACTCTTAATCTTGGTCTCTTTTATGATGCAAATTATGATTTTTCTTTAAAAGGTTATATTGATTCAGATTTAGAAGGTGATCCCAATGATGGGAGATCCACTTGTGGTTATTGTTTCTTTGTTGGATCAGGTGCAATCTCATGGAATAGTAAGAAACAACAATCTACTTCTCTTTTTCTATAGAAGCTGAATATAAAGGTTGTACAAATGCATCTAAAGAAGCATAATGGTTAAGAAGATTACTTGAAGACTTAGGTCTACCTCAAAAGGATCCTACTCCTTTGTATTGTGAAAATCAAAGTGCTATTTCTTTGGAAAAGAATCCAATTTTTCATGCAAGGACCAAGCACATTGCTCTTCAACATCACTTCATTAGAGAGCAAATTGAAGACAAGCAAATTTCTCTTTTGTATTGTAAAAGTGAAGATCAAGTTGCAGATATTCTCACCAAAGCTCTTTGTAAAGATAAATTTCTCTTTCATTGTAAAAATCTTGGTTTACAACCCATTGAAGGGTTTGATGTAACCTCCCCAAGTAAAGCTTAAGGGGGGATGTTAGAAAATTAATCTTTACTTGGTAAAGGTTATTCTTTAATTGTAATTATTTATTAACTTGTAGGAATATTCCAAAGGAATCCCTACAAGTCTTTTATCTTTTTTGTCATCTCATACATGTGTGAGGATGGCTTATTTTTAATTCCTTTATTAAGGAATATTTGTAACCACCTCCTTGAGAGGTGACACTTTACACACACATAGATGAATGGTGGCATTCATTGAGTTGGGAGTTACATTCTAACTCCTTCTTCTCACCTCTACTTATTGAGGTGCCTCTCCTCTCATTCTTCAAGACTCATGCAAGCAAGCTAAGGTTGAAGCTCTCTCTCTCTTTGTATTATTCTTTGGGCATTTTGCCTCCATTCATAATATTGGGTTTTTTTCTTGTTTTTTCCCCTTAACAAATTCTTGTGTCTCTCTTGCTTTGGTGGTGCTTGGTTTGGCTACTTCAATCTATTTGGTAATCTATTTCCTTCAAACAATTGCTCATTCATTAGTACTTTCCTTTGCTCTTTTCTATTTCCTTTCATTTTTCATTTTATATCATGCCGAGTTTACCTTTGACCTACAAGGATTTTCTGAAAAAAGATATAGGTTGTTCAAAACCTTCAGCATTCTTTTGTAATAACACAGCTGCAATTGTGTGGAAAGAAGCAAATGAGAAAATCTGCAAAGGTTTGGAAAAATCAAGGGTCCTCAACACAGGTGCTTCCTTAATAGCTTGCTTGATATCATGGAAAGCTTGTACTGATGCTTCTTCCCATTCGACCTTGGCCCCTTTCTTAAGCATCTTAGAAATAGGGCGAACCACTTCAGCAAAATTTGTAACGAATCTTCTTAAAAAAATTATTTTCCCAAAGAAAGACTGGATTCCCTTGACATTTCGAGGTTGCAAGACCTTATCTATTTCCTTTACCCTTTCTGGATCAATTTTAACTCCATTCTTAGAAACAATATGTCCCAACAACTTTCCTTCCCTTACCCCAAAAGTGCATTTCCTGGGATTTAGGGAAATACCATATTCCAATGCCCTAATAAATACTTTCTCAAGATGCTCACAATGATCATCTTCCTTCTTGGAATACACCGTTAAATCATCCTGATAAATCACCAAGAACAAGTTAATGAAATCTGAGAATACCACATCCATAGCTCTCTAGAAAGTAGCCCCTGCATTTGTTAGACCAAAAGGCATTCTCACATATACATAAGTCCCCCAAGGTGTAGTGAAAGTTGTCTTAAACTGTTCAGATTCCTTAACCATGACTTGGTTATAACCATAAAACCCATCCATCATGGACATTAACTCACATCATGTCACTCTTTGCAACATGGCTTCCATATTTGGCAATGGATAGTTATCCTTTAATGAAGACACATTCAAATTTCTGAAATCCACACATAATCTAATATCTCCATTCTTTTTTCTCACAGGCACCAAATTAGATACCCAAGATGAATGTCTAATTGGTTTGATGATTCCAGCATCTCTTAACTTAGTAAGTTCTTCTTGCATTTTTGGAGCCAAGGTGGGATTAATAGGTCTCTGCTTTTTCCTAAAAGGCTTGGCATCACTACTCAAAGGAATCTCATGTTGAAACAAATCCTGCCTATAAGCCTTAAGATCATCATAAGACCAAGCAAACACATGTCTGAACTTTCTTAACAAATCAACCAGCATCTTCCTCACCCTTGGTGACAATTTCTTTCCAATATACACCTTTTTTGGTAATGCATCTGTCCCTAGGTTTATTTCCTCCAAGTCATCAGGATGGGAAGCAACACAATTAGCCTTAGTCCTATCCTGGTTGTCAAACACTCTTTCAAGAACAACTAAACCCTTAGGAATTGTGTTAGTTTTTAACTGAATAACTTCATTCCCAAACACAGTATCTTTACCATCAATATTTTCAACAAAGGCTCCAAAATCTATTTCTTGATTTTCATACTCATCCACACAATTTAAAAATCTTAATATATCATCATCACTGTCAAAAACCTGCCAATGCTTAATATTATCAAGAACAGATGGTTTGGTTTGCACTTCAACCTTTGAAATTCAAGCATAAGTCATGTCATCCGGCCTTAGTGCGATATTTGCTAACAAATCTGCCACCTTATTGTGACCTCTCTCCATCCAATTTATCCCAAAAGCATCAAAACTTTCCAATTCATCCAAACAACATTTCTATATTGTTTCAACCTTTTATTCTTTGACACATATAGGGACCTGACTTGGGAAATCACAAGCTCAGAATCTCCAATCACTTTGAGCTTCTTGATCCCATGTTTTTGAGCCAATCTTAACCCTAACAACAATGCTTCATATTCGGCTACATTGTTAGTGCATTCAAATAACAGGGTGAAAGAAAATTTGAAAGTTTTTCCACCTAGCGACCTCAACAACACACCTACACCAGATCCCTCCTTTGAATTAGCACCATCAAAAAACATAGTCCACACATCATCAAATTCTGACAAATTTTCAACTTCTGTATCAATTGTGCAATAAGCTTATCACAATTACTAGGGGATTCTTCGCCCTGAACTCATTTATGCCACAGTCAATAAAACATGTCAAATCCTCGGTCAGACCATGCTCAATCATATGAGGCACCTTTGATTCTCTTTCAATCTTGACATCTTTTCCATCAATGCAAAAGGTAGCAAATGACAAATCACATTGTATGTTGCCTCCCATTGATGCACTCCACTTTCTTGATAATAACATTCCAAAATGAGGGGGAATGTCTGCTAAAACTAGTCATGGCCAAAACCTTATCAAGATATTGGGTCAACACATAAGGCAAGGCCTTGATGGTCCCAATAACAGGCACCTCTCTCGAATCCAATGCATAACATTTACCTTGAGTAGTATCAACTGTCAAGCCCATTGCTTCCATAATCTTTACTGGCATAACATTATTTGATGCTCCTGAGTCTATCATGCAATTCCTTAGAGTTCTCCCATTTATATTAATACTCAAGAAAAGAGGGGTGATATTCTCTAAGCACATATTGATAGAATTCCCTAGGTACATAGGGGGAATTTGAGTTACAATTCCCTCCAACTCTTTCACTTTTATTTCTTCCTTTTCCCTGGTTTCTTTACAATTTCCTTGTTCAACTTTAATACTAGGAATTCTAGTAATCAAGGCTATTGTCTTTTCTCTATGCTCATCTATTCTCATCATCTCGAGCTAGGGTATAGTAACTTTAACCTGAGACAACACTTGAAATATTTCCACATGTGTGTATTTGGATAGGTTAGGAATCATACCATCATTAGTTTCTTTCTTCTCCAACTGTTGTTTTCCTTCAAGTTTCCTTTGCTTTTCCTTTGGAATTGACTCAATAGATTTGGCAATCACTTTAGTTTTTACCAATAGAGGAGCATCTTCACTAGCCTTTTGGAGCTCAGTCCTTTTTGCCCATATCTTGTCATTCTTGACATCCTTGATTTTGACAGCATCATTTTTGCTATCTTCTTTAGCATCCTTGCTCTTGCCTTTTTGTTCCTTAATGAAAAGGCCAGCAGGTTTTCCTTGCTCACCGCCCACAATCCTATTTCTTAACTGTAATGTACTTCTCATCTAAGCAGCCATCTCTTCAGTTAGCCCTGATGGTCTTCTTAAGGATACTGGATCCTCATCCTATTCCATATTGCAGGCATGGTAGCCACACTCACCTTCTTCATCAAAAAAAACTTGTTGATGGTATAATTCACTTTTCTGTTGTTGACTATTCACATCAACCTCTTGTAATTCCTCATCAGAAGAAAACTCAACCTCATCAATATATGATCGGGCCATACAACAACCTACATCATCTTGCTCGAAATTAGGAGTCTGCTATTGAACATTCTCTTCTTTTCCTTCACCAGTAATTAGCTGAGCAACACCACAATAATTCTGATCATGTGGGTGTTCACACACCACACACCATGGTCTATCTTGTGCCAAATTTGCAGAAAGCTTATGCAGAGGATCTGGTATTTGTTGATCAATTTTAGGCTTATGGACAGGTAGTATTGGTTTTCCATCCTTCCAATTTGTATTATAGGGGTAATTCTGCAATCTAGGAGGTTTGTCATTTCTATTATACTGCTGCTTATCACCTCCAAGACCCTTCTCCTGCTTAGCAACAGTATATTTTATATCCTTCAAAGTGATAAGGACCTTATCCCATTTCTCATCATCTTTAATGCCTACAGTAGAGACTTTCTCAGTTTTATCTCTAGGATTCTTCAAAAGAGTAGGTTCTTCCCTCCTACCATACTTACTAGAAGCTCTTCTATTGCTTTCAATATTAATAGTTGCTCTAAAAGCATCCCTCATGGTTTGAGGGTCCTTGTCTCAGAGAAGATATGCCATTTTAGAATCAAAAGCATTGAAATAAGTAGTTAAACAAACATTCTCATCAAGCTTCATCACTTGAAACAACTTTTACATTGCCTTTTGAAACCTAAGGTTAAACTCTGTTGTAGGCTCATTAGCTAATATTTTTATAGTATTGAATTCATTCAACATAAAACTAGCATTTGTTTTGTCACCATATTGTTCTTTAAAGCATTTTTCAATCTCCTCCCATGAACCAATACTAACATTCGGTAAACCCCTGTACCAATCCCTTGCATCTTCTGTCAAAGATTGGACAAACAATTTCATCATTACATCTTCATGTTCTACCTCATAATCATTTAACATATCCATGAAACCTTTCAAATGCTCTTCTACTGAAAAGGCATTATTCCCAGCAAATTTGTTCATCTTTTCCCTTAACTCATCAGGGATAGGGTTTGGGTACCCGGGAATACCATCAAAAAATAGTTGCCTATATCTTTCCAATTGTATATGTCTCCTTTGGAATAATCCATCAACTTTCTGAGGGTTATCACCCACAACTCTATTCTGAGGTTTAGAACCACCTTGATGTGAATTAACAAACTGGGTTGCCTGAACCTTTGGGTCAGAATTATTTGTGATATTCTCCTGAATAGGTTTAGGATCATTTTTTGAAATCTCCTGATGACCTGATGAAGTTGTGGATTGTGCGACTTCATCCATACTTGTCATTTTTAGGAAACTTATCTTCCTTCTCTTCTCTGCATTTGCAACCTCCATTTCAGTCCTTTCTAATTCTTCTGCTAAAGCTTCCCCTTCCCTTCTAGCCTTTTCTAAGGCAGTCTCTACTTGTGATGATACATGTGGGAGGGGATCTTTTTTAGGCTGGTGGGAAACCATCCTTTCATTTATCTTGATCCCTTCAGCCTTCTGTTTTCCTTTGTCTGCAATAGGTTTAGGATTTGGATTGTCTGATTGTGACATAATAGGATTTAAGGGTTTCGAATCTATTGGCTTTGGTTGGACCTTAGCTTGACCCTTCAGACCTACTTTGGACATTGGCTTCACTTCCTTATCCATAATTTGTTGTACAACAGGACCATTTTCTTTTGGGTCTAGTCTACTTTGGTTCAAGAGTTTCATAGTTGCTAACTGTCTAATTAACCTATCCCTTTCAATAATAGCACTCACCAAGTCTGCTTCCTTCTCTTTGTCCTTCTTTATCCTAAGCTTAGCCTACTTTTGGATTTCTTGTCTCAAAGAACTAATATCCCCAAAAACATCTTCGGGGTCAGGCAAAATTATATCAGAACTTGATGTCTCGTTTAGATCTATCAAATCCATTCTCTCTTGTCTAAATAATAAAGGGGTTCCATCATCATTAGCAGGAGGAGGAGGCACATCACTGGTGAATTCTCTGTGATGGTTTCGACTTCTACTCCTACTTTTTCTCTTAATATATTGAACATTAACAGGCCCTTTATTATGACATGTTACATCCTCTTGAACAGGTGTATTAAACAATGCATCAAAAAATCCATAGCTATCTGATTTAGAATGTCTAGACACATGCTCAAAAGTCTCAGGGATAGGATGTAGAGGCTTACTTGTACCTTGATGTACAGGATTCTGGGATGCAGGAGCAGCATTGCTAGTTTCTAGTTTCTTCTTTATCCACTCTCTCTTCTTTGTTTTAGGAAGTTCACCCTCCAACATGGATTCTGGGTGATTCTTCATGAATGACCTAGTACTTTTCATTCCTTTATGCTTTTTCAATGATCTTTCAACTTGTATAAAACTTCAAATAAAGTGCACACTGGTGCAGAGACTATCAGAGTCGCCACCCAATTATCTTGGGAATATCCACTATTCAAAAACACATGATAATACCTTAAAAGATCCTCAAGACTTATTGTACTGACAAATACACAAGACACATTGCATGAGGTATATGCAACTTTTGAACAAACACACTTAATTGGATAAAGAAACACAACGCCCAGGACTCAACCTTCAAATCATAGAAATATTATGGTAGACTCTATGCAAAATGGATAACCGACCTACTGATAAAAAACATTCAAGCTAAGTCCCTAATAGAGTCACCATTTTGTTGGTGTTTTTTCTTGTAAACCAAGTTTGTCTCCTAATAGACCTATGGAATTGCCAATTCCAATCAAGGGTAGCTTGGAGGACCTGGACCAATTGATGAGGATTTTAATAATAACCTCCTACACTTTGGGTTCTGCAAGACCTAGGAGGGTGGTCCTTATAATGTGTTTATGATCTCTGCATCAAATTCATAAACAATCATTAAAAATTCACATATAATCCCACAAATAACTCAATAGAATAGGATATTACTAAAATGAATTGGCCTTTCACCAGTAATATCAACTACTTGGAGCATGAGATGATTGCAACATTATTCAGTAACTTATGATAGTCATTTTATTTTCAGTTTGGTGGCAAGCCCTAAGCAAAGACACACAGACGCAAGGTTTCACAAACTCATACAATTTAGATTAGTGCCATATACCATTGGGGAGTCAAATTCATACACATTCACGATTCAACAACAGATTTAAATACTTAGCACCCACGATCCCTGACAATATTGCATTAAAATAGTGTCAATTCCTATCCCAACCCAATACTTCTTACTAAATCCCTTTACAAACATACCCATCCATGATTCCATCCAAGAATTTTAATTAATTCTTTGAATTAAAGCCAAAACGGAAAACACACACACATCAAAGCAATGAGATGAACATCATAATCCTTGATTATTCTATTCACAATTATGATATGTTTGTATAGAGGAGAGACTTGAGCTCGAGATATATCATAGCTTAAATGCTAGTACTGTTATGAAACATCTAATCTTCATAAGTTTAAAACCCATTTACAAGATAACCCCAACCCTAAATTGCCTTAACGTTCAAAAAAGTTCATACAATTTGCTCTACAACTATACCAAGACTCGACCTTCAAAAATATCTAACTTGCCAACCACTTTTTTGGCCTTGAAATCCTTCTTATAGAAAATGAAGGAGCAACAAGCATCAGGCCAGAAATTACACATGTCACCGATCAATTGGACCACTATGTGCTAGTTCAAAACTGAAACTAAAACCACTAAGTCCCAGAGCATCTTTTTGTTGATTCTTCTCATCACACAATAGCCACAACATTTGTTACATCTCAAAACTTACGCCCAAAGCCACCATGGAAAAAAAACCAAAAATCAGTTATAATGTAACCGATGAACTGTCAGTTGCCAGTAATATACACTGTTTCATTCCTCTTCAGTTAAGTACATGTCAACCCAATTTTGATATTCCTCATCCATTGGCCAATTAAAGTTCACCACCTCCCTCATCTTGGTACTGTAAGGTGTGAATTTCACCGCAACCTGGTTGGCCTCCCTTTCAAATGACTCTAAGAACATGCTAGTATTAATTATTTTATCCATGCTGCTTACCAACAAGTCATGATCTGAGTCATCACATATTAATTTGATTTGTGCATTAATAACCTCTTCTGCCCTTTCTTGCCACTGTTGCAGTGTCTTAACATTTCCCCATGTATCTATTATATCTGGCAGAAAAGTGTCATTCCAATCATCAAAACTCTTTATTAATTCTCTAATTTTCTTACTCAAATCATTAGGCAAGGCCTGGAATCCCTTCAATGATTTCATAAAGATTTGAGTAGGCCTTAATGATTGGGGCCTGTTATTTACATCAAATCTAGAAGCCTTAAACATAACATCTGAATCAGTGGCCCTAGGGATCCACTTCTCAACCAGAGGTAAAACCACTTCCCGATCTCTGTTAATGTTTTGTATTCCACCCAAAAATAAAAAAATATAAAGAATGTACAGCTGGAAACCTAGAATCAACCTTCTCATTTAGATGCCTCAAAACAGTGTCAACCACCTCATTGTGTTTAGCTACAACATCATCCTCACTTGCCCTTAGGGCAGCCTGTAATTAAGTGATTTTATTCATCATCTTCCCTTTGGCAGGATCTTTAGAATACTCAATCTCCTCTTCAATTGGCCCTGGTGTAGGGCTATCAATAGTTGTTTGAATTGGGGATCTAGGAGTAGAAATGATTGGGACAACAGGGGGCAATGACCCCGAAGTAGTATGTATTGCTCTAGTAGCAAGGGCACTAGAGGATTCTCCCACATGCCCGTATCTTAGTCTATCTACTTTAGACTGTAGCTCAACATTTCTTTGCTGCATTCTACTATACTCCCCAATTATTGCATTGTACTTTTCCATGAAGCTTTTCTTTTCAACTTCATCTCTTTCAGCTGTCTTCTAGGCCAATTTGGCCACATTCAGTGTCAAGCTTGTGGCCTCTATCATTGAGGTTTCAGAAGCTCTCTTGATGATAAGCCCGCCCCTTAAATTTGGGCTAATATCAGCCACATTCAGTTTTCTACCCTGAGGTTCCAATGCCCATATGGCTAAAGTCTCATATTCCTCACCAAAGGTAGAGTCTTGTAGGGCTGCCTTGACTTCCTCTTCACTACTTTGCATAGGATGCTTGGACTGCATGATAGCATTGAATGCTATAGCATCAGCTATGTCCCATTGAGGGAGAAGTAAGACACCAGCCTAAGACACAAGTTTCCTTCCTTCATCAGGAGTAATGTTCTTGAATTGTTCCATTAATTCAGCTTTGACCTCATCATCATTCTCCTGGTAAGACCTATCAGGTCTTGATTCCCTCCTTCTCTTGCATTTGTCCTGATATTCTTCAAGTTTCATCCTCCATATCAACTGCAAGAATTCAAGAGTTTTCATGAAGGCATCATCATTCAAGAATGCCTTACAAGCCACCATCCTGGCATCTTGTACACACTGCCCCTTTATATCCATATCAGTTAGCACTAATTGTGCTGATCTAGGAGGGGAGGGGATGCCAACCTGCATGTCCTGATCAGTTACAATTATCTCATCCACCAGATCCTCTTGTGATTCCTCAACTCTTTGCCTCTTAAGTCTTGGCTCTGATGGCGGCTCCACTGAGTCATCCCTAGGTGGTGAATCCATATCCACAATCTTTATCCTTCTAGGCTTTCTGATCCCATGACCCGATTGTGATGATGTTTTCATTATTTTTTTGCCTTTTCTATCTCCTTCCTCTTCATCACTGCTATCATCTCTCCTCCTTCTGTATAAAGGCCTATCCCTTGG
This sequence comes from Sequoia sempervirens, assembly GCA_007258455.2. Lineage (NCBI taxonomy): Eukaryota > Viridiplantae > Streptophyta > Pinopsida > Cupressales > Cupressaceae > Sequoia > Sequoia sempervirens. Next base: position 10,962 of record VDFB02347428.1, read on the forward strand.
TGGTTGATAGGTTGGCCTTTCTTTCTCAGGTCTCACCTCCAGTCCTTGAATTTTCCAGTCCCCTTCCAGATCAATCTTCTTAGTTCTCAAGGTGTTCATGATTTCTCTAAAATTATTCATCAGGAAATCAATTATTTTGTGAAATGGAGTGAACTCCATTAGTGGATCATATTTTTGATCCAACTTATGCACCATGGCCAACATTTTCTCATAAGCAATCCACTTCTCTTTATTTAATTCCTGTCGGCTCAAATCAAACTCATTCCTAATCAAATCATCAGGAAAATTGAAAACATGAACAAACTTGCCACCCTTAATTCTTAGTCTGAACAGGGCAAAGAATCCCTCAGGATCATGCTGCCTCATAGATCCACTCTTCAAATGGTAATCATCAAAATATCTATCAAAGTGAACCCATCCTCCCTTGGAAAATACAAAGTCTGAAACAACAGTGTAATCAGGGAACAAAGTCCCTTTTCCTCTTCCTGTCAAATTGTCTTCATGAATGCAACCCAATTGCCACATGAACTCTGCAAATCCCATCCTTGATGGTACATTATATGGGAGAATATGAGGAGCTCCTTGGAAACCATAAACCCTTAGGTTAGTGCTTATAGGGTATGGAATGATGTCACCCCAATTATGACATACCTTCAAATCAAGCTTTCTTACTTTGGCTCGGAGGAAATCATGCAAATCCTTAGGAATCCTTGGCACATTCACCATTAGTCTAGCTTTGAGCTTGGAAGCAAAGTAGTTATCAAACTGCACAAAGCTGGCACCTCCCTTGTTGCAAGACAAATCTACACTCCAAGCCTGCACCAATAATCTTTCTCCATTCACCTCCTGCCTCAACTCCATTTTCTCTAAGAAGTTGGCATTCTCATACAAGAACATATGCATTAATAAGGAGTACCAAAAGAAAGGAGTACCAGTGTCCCCCACATATAAGTTCAACAAACCTTCATGTATCTTTTCAGTAAGGAAAGAAGCATAGTCATACACTACAAAAAAGTTAGGATGCTGAATTTGAATCCCCATAAACATATAGGCAATGGGAATCACGGTACTAGGGATGAAACCTAAAATTTGGCAAAGTGAATAGAAAGTTTCCAAGAAATGATCAACAAAACAGCTCAACCTAAAAGGTTCCCTATCAGTCGCGCTGATGTGAATCATTGAACTGCCCGCCCTGGCTAGATGTGGAGGAAGCAATTTTTATTTGAAAAGAGGTTGTGTTTTGGCATACTCCTGCTTCATTTCCTCAAGGTCTATCTGGACCAAGAATGAGCCATATTCACTAAATCAAAAACCTGTTGAATCACATTTGCATTTATATTCAGAAAAACCTCGCCATCATTATCCCTGATAATCCTTGTGACTGGATCATATCTTGCGGCCACTGCCTTGAGTAGGTCAACATTAAGAAACACATTCGGTACCACAAGCTTTCCCATATCATATATCCAACCATTTGAAAAAGGATGAGACACATTTCGCTGCCCGTACCATCTTTTAAACAATTCCAAACCCGTCATTGGTACCCTAGCATCCGCAATGTTATAGGTTTTATATTTCAATCCTTCACCTAAGGCTGTCCCTCTCATTAAAACCAAACCCCTCTTCTTGTCATTTGTTGACAAAGGGAATTGGTCAAGGAAATCATCATATAGATTCCTTTGCAAGTAATCAATATGGCCAGAATGCTGCTTTGTTGGTGCCATTTCAAACAACTAGGGCTTCTCCTAAGATCAAATTGTGAACAAACTAGGGCTACCCAAAATGAAATTATAGTAGAATTTTGCAATTTTCCACAATTCAAAAGAAACAGTAACCCTAGAATATTAATCGAGAAAAACCCTGATCAATACAACATAACCCTCCACAAGAAACACATTCGAACAGAACAGTGATAAAGAAAATAACTCACTGAAATTCGCACACTGCAGAAGATCAAACCCTAATGTGATTGCTTTGAAAACTCTATCTTTGGCTCTGGACTGCTTCAAAAACACTTGAATGCCTCAGTGGTGAAAGTAGTCTGAAATTAAATTCTTAGAATTTATGAAAAATGGCTTGTAGACGTATTGTCTGCCATTAAAGCTTACTTGCATACCTAGCCAGCTGCTTCAATTGTATTTGACGCAAATTTAAATCTTCATTGTTGATCTGTTGTTTCTGTTAGATCATTGAACGGTCATTCTTAAAAAGGCTGACAACATCTCCACATCATTTTCAAGGGCCCACCATAATACGCAGTGCCAAAAAATACACATGGCGCTCGCCCGCTATATCGCGATCATTAAAATCCCTTCAGTTTAGGATCACGCAATGGCGGGCAACTATTGATTTTCTTCATCGGTGATCACGATCATACATAACAAGGAACAACACCAATACCTATCTGCCGAGCAGTTCTTTCACCAAGATTAAAACATCGCCATTGATTATAAGCACGTGCATCTCACATGTGGTTTAGTAACCTACTCAATAATGCACTAAAGTCTGATACACATATGAAACACTTTATTCACTCTTTTCAGCATCGGCAACCTGGGACACGTGGCGCCAGCCCGCGATATCACGATCACCAAATAGACCAGCGGTGATGTCATCGCGGGATCGCGAGGAGTGGTCAGGATCAACCGCAGGGAAATCAACGGTCATCAAATAACCCCTGCAAAACATTAAAGTTACTTAGAAGAAAATAAGGGGAAGGGGACACCGCCTAGGGCAACGACAGTCGATGACTCAATGTTGTTTTAAAAGCATAGGGCATAGACTGACCAGACCTTAGTAAATAAAAGGAGGCCAGCGAAATATTTAACATTTTCATTAAAAAGGGCTAGCCTAGACATTCAATGGGACATAAGTTATTTTTAAGACCTCTTCCAAAAAGTAACGACATCAAAGATCCAACGCAAAGATAGAATACCAAGGGTTCATGAAAGAAAAGCCAAATTGCAGCCCTAGGTGCCTTCTGAATAATCAAGAGAAACTAGTAACAAAAGGAAACCAGGGACCTAAAATTGAAACTCCATCAAGGAAGAAAATTTTCGTTGACTATGGTTTGACATAGAACAACAATATTCTACACTCTCATTCAAGGAACCCCTAGTGGTCTCAATCCAAGGATGAAGTAGGGGAAATAGATATTACAATAGGGTGCCCTAGAGTATGATTAATGACTAAAGAAGAGTTCACCACCAAGCTAGGTCTTGGAAAGACAAATGACATGCAAGATTTAATGAAAATCCCTAATGATATGCAAAGCTTCACTAAATGATTTAGAAATGAATGCAAAACAGAATGTAAATATGAGAGATCAAAGGTGTGCACCTAGAAACCAATGAGATATTGAATGAAAAATTGAAATGTTGAAAACATTGAAATTAATGTAGACTGGTACTCATATTCCAATATAGGTGATTTAGTCCCAGATTAGGGTTTTTAGGTAGGAACAAAATCTGGAAATGATAAGTCTGAAACTCTAGAAATATGCAAATTTGACTGTATTGGGACTCATACACCAGAATTGGTGTATCAACCCAGTTTGGCATTTTCAGAGGATTAGGATTTGAATCTGCTCTCCAATCTTCACTCTTCCTTCTCAACCTAGTTTCCAGATTTGAAATGTTGAATTCTACCCTATAGATGCCTTTCAATGATCTTGTAGATGATGTGGCAACTTTGACAACTTTGAACACTTGAAAAAATTTCTCCAATCTTTCTCTTCAATGTGTCTTCAACCTAAGTCTACAAATCACACACTAAAGAGAGGGAAAAATGTTGTTTCTTTAGTGGAAATGGGTTATCCTTGGTCAAACCTCATTTTGGTAATCAAACCTTGTAATCAAATCAAATGGAAAGGAGGAATGATGAATTACTAAAATGTAATGTTCCAACTAACCAAACCCTAGAAATAAAGTGTTGTAAACATGTATGAAATGGATCCAATGGATGCAAGTCTTGAATCTTGCTTGTATGTGATAGATCATGAATTGAATGCTTGCTTGAATTATGAAACCCTACATCACAATTGTTAGCTCAAAAACAAACCTGATGCTTGATACTTGAATAATGCTCCAAAACACTTAATAAACAACTCTTGAATGCTCTTGAATGCTCTTGTAAACTCTTGAATTCTATTGAATGTTCTTGTAAACTTTTATTTTCTATTATGAATGATCTCATGAAATTCTTAGGTGAAAATGGGTGAAATAACCTTGTATTTATACTTGTTTATGTCAAATTTTCCAAAATGAAAACACTACAAGCTGACTTCAGATCTAGGAGGAAAAAATCCCACAAAGAATTTAAATTTAATTTAATTTTAAGCCACACAAGACTCATACACCATAAGTGGCATATGAGTCCCATTAGGCTAGGTTATGGGACACATTTCTTAAGAAATGCTTAGATTGATGTGAAATCCATATCGGGGCCCTGAAACTTAGGTGGGAGTCATACACCCAAGGTGGTGTATGAGTCTTAGATAACTAAATCTGGGCCACACAATAAAAAAAAGACATGAATTATGATTGGATGTTGGTTTATATTAGGATGATCCTGGGAAAGATGCATTAATTAAGGTTTTTCAATGCAAAATAAGGCTAATTAAAGTATAAAGAAGCCCAATTAATAATGAAAACCATAGATTAGTGTGAAAGTGTGGTACAACACTTTACAACACCCTAAATAAGGTAAAATTAAGTTCATTTAGTCTACAAGGGCCTAAGACCTAATGTGAATGTGTTAAACACATTACAATGCTAAATCAAGGCAACATTAAGCTTAATTTAACAAGGAGGACCCAAACAAGTGTGAAAATTTCATGGATGACATTTTTTGACACTACATTTAGCCCCCACATTAGTGAGAGGATGAACTTGCTTCAAACTCACACTAAAGTAGACCAACACACATCAAGAGGGGTCCCAATACACCAACGCTAGTAAGATAGGATGAAAATGATCAAGAGGGGTGATCAAGCCCCTAGGATCAAGATCCTATAGTAGACCAACATAGGCACAAAAGGACACACATGAAAAAAAAATGATTTTAGGAGCAATAACAAGGAACAAGCATACACTGCCAAAGACAAAGAAAAAGAAAAAGAAAAAGAAAAAGAGGGGTGGATCAAGCTTCGATCATTTTGTCCATCGTGATGTGGATTAGATCTAGGTTTTTTGTCTAAAAATGAATGCTCGCTATGAGGCAAAAAAACTTCAGGTTGTCCATTGGGTGAGTATCCAAAAGGTGAGACATGTACGCATGCGATCGGTATGTGCTCACACAAACAAGCAAGTGGCTATGGGAAAGTCATGCCTAAGTTTGAATTCTTGTCCAACTAGACCAAAGCTATACCTCTTGATAAATTTTATAAGGTGCCACATAACAAATAAGTTTAAGTTTCATGAGGCAAGAAAAGCTTTGTATGCTTAATACTCATGAACAAACAAGATGACTCCATAGACAAGAAAAGTGTATTATGCTAGGTGGCCATATAACTAAAATAGTAACTACAAAAATAGTGTAAGGAATTTTCAAAGGAGTCTTTCTTAGTTCATGTAAGGTCTTAAATTAGGGAACATTGTGCCTAATGTCTCCAAGAGAGGACCAATCAAAGAATAGAAGATTTACAGCTTAGTGAATGCAGTGTATCACATCAAGCCACTAAGAGGAATATAATATGCTAAGAGAGATCACGATCTTGAAGGACATCACACCCAATTTCATCCACAAAGTGAAAGATGCATCACATGAAGTAAGAAGACTACACCATGAAACATGAAATGCAAAAGAATAATTCCAATGTATGCCCACACTTTAAAGAAAGTGCTAAATACCATGCTATGAGAAATTACTTTAAAGTAGAAAATGATAAGTGCTAACAAGAAAAAGGACATGAGAGATAACTTGGAAATCCCTATGCCAAGTCATATGTTTCCAAATGAAGCTACATCATGAAAAAGGAAAGAGGGGTTTCCCCCAAAATTAAACTCCAAACACATGATGGATCCATGGATTCAGGGTTAGTATGTTCTTGCTACAATGTTTTTAGAGAGATCAAAACTGTCATCATTCCCCAAATACTCATAGAATGAGAATAATGACACAAAGAGAGCAAAAAAAAAGAAAAACCTTTTAGGTCAACATGGAAGAAACATGAATGTTTTGACGCCTTGGATCATCCCCAAATGGAAAACACAAGACAAAGAAAAGATAAAGAAAAATATTTTTGGTCAACATGGAAGAGACATGAATGTCTCGATGTCGTTCATCATCCCCAAAAGGAAAACACAAGACAAGGAAAAGATAAAACAAAAAGGTAAAATATTTACGACATAGAGAAGAATGTAGATAAAAATAGAGGAATGTCACAAAGAGAGAGAGAGAGATACATCAAATCGAATAGCATGGGGGATCACATTACACACATGCAATCACATAAAGGAAAATGAAAAATAGATAATGCAAAAAACTAGTTAGGCACATGTGAGTCAACCTATGAGCAGGTCATCTGCATCACAATTGTGTTCATCATTAACAGAGGGTGGACAACTATTCAAAGGGACAATAGCAAGTTCCGAACTAGGACCATCCCCAAGTTCAACACTCTTCTTAGGGGAATTGGAATTTAAGCTCATAGAAGAGGAAAACAATGTATTTATGCACTTCTTCATTAATCTTAGCAAATTCATCATTGTCATCTAAGTTAATCACAATAGGAGGTCTAATGATAATTTTCAAAGAAGGGTTTAACTCCTGTTGCGGTTGTAGTTTAGGATCTTTTTGTTTTGATGAAGGTGGAGACTCATCATGTATTAATTCAGTCAAGTTTAGATCTTTATTTTTTTTGTTATTATCTTCGTTTAACCTATGAGCAAGGGCACAATGTCTATGCCTACGCTCTCTAGCATTTCTTTTTCATTTTGTACGACTTTCATTTTGTGTTTGTGTAGGAGAGGGTTTATCAACCATAGGTTTCTTTTCTTCCCTAAGGGGAGGAACAAAAGGAGCCATGTGAGGTTGTTCAACCACTTTCTCTTTAACTTTGTAAACTTTTTTTATCCTAGGAGGCATGATGGGATTGTTTTCATTATCTCTTGGTCTTTTGTAGGAAATAGGAAAAGGATTTGGTTGGTCTTATTTTTTGGAATGTCCTTATATTCAATCATGGTTTCGTCAAGGATAGTAGGCTTAGTCATAGGCTGAGGCATGTTTTGAAGGGATATTTTTTCTATACATTTTTCCTTAAAATTTTGGTAAGATTTGAAAAAGAAGTCCTCTCGAGGTTTAATAGGTTTCATAGTCTCTGGTAAAAGTAAATCTAAGGAAAATTTTCCATGGGAAGACATGGTTAAAGCCAGTATGATGCACAGTGAATATTTCATTGTCAAAGAGAAACTTTAAGCATTTATGCATGATTGACAAGACATCTTCCAAGGAGTGTAGCCATTGGTAACCAAGCTTCACACAAAATTGATCCAACACTAATATGATGGAGAATGAGACATCTAATGTTTTTGGTCCTATTTGTAAAGGTAAGGTGATTGATCCCATTATAGGGCAAGTGAAATTGTTATGCATCTTTATCCATGCTTTCATTTTATCATATGTTTCTTGATAGAGCTCATGCACAAGTAGGAATTCCAAGTAGTGATCACATCTCTCCACAGATAGGATCAATTAATATCCCAATATTTCACTTATCATAGATTCAATCAACTATGTAAAGAGGAGGATCGGGTGCATTTCTTAAGATCTTTAGATGAGAAAGCAATATCAAGAGGATTTTTAGTTCGGCCCTTGTGATGTTGATTTTCGATCAATGTAACCAAACCATCAATAGGATTTTGTTATATAAGATCTTTTTTATTAGTATCCATTTTGTCATCATTCATGTCAACATTCATCACATCATTTTTTATAGTTTCACTAGCTTTCATAAATTAAATTTTATGATTTGGCATGGGGTTGGTAAAGATTTGCAAATTTTGGTTGGGAGGAGAAATAGATTTATTTCCTTGATCATTAACACTGCCAATTGAAAATCGACTAGAATCAACAAGGTCTTGCACAAGATGTTTAAGACGCTTGCAATGTTCTGTATCGTGTCCATTTTGTCAATGATAATGGCAACAAGAATTTGATATAAAGTTCAAAGGTAAATGCTTATTAGGATTGGGAGTTTTAACAGGAGACAAGGTAATCATTTTCTATTCTAAAAGTTATGACATTATGTTATGAAAGGTATCAAGTAAGGGGATGAATTGCCTAGCCGAATCCCTAGATGTGAAAGGAATTGTCCTCCTTATTGTTGGAAATATGTGTCTCAATCCCACAAGCTAAAATCTCTATTAGAGCCAAGTCGGTGTGACATATTCTATGTCTGGCCAATGAGTAGATTTGTAGCCTTATGTTTTGTACAGGTCGCTATGACCTTGCTTCAGTCTCACTGAAGGAGCCTATCGTTGTGACATTTCGTTTGAGATAACCTCTCACCGCCCATGGAGATCTCTGGCTGACAGGCCATTCTATCATATATCGAGGAGAGTCTTGGATGTTTGCTATGAGCTCTCAGCGATATGGATGTTTCACCGATAGTGTTTATGTTGAAGCCTTCGAGGGAAAGTCTTGGGTGTTCGGTAAGAAGTCTTACCAATAGGAATGTCTCACCGACAGTATTCACTCGGGGTTAACCCAAAGGTCTCAGGGAGAAGTCTCAGCGAGAATGGAATGTCACGCCGATGGGGATACAACTGAAGTCATCGAGTAGCTCAAGGTGATCGTTATGAAGTCTTGGTGACTCATGGGGTCTTGTCGATAGTAGTATGGCTATGGAGTAACATAAGAGATCTCGGTGAAACCTCTTGGCGACAATTGAATGTCTTAGCGATAGATGGATGTCGATGGAAATACTAATGTTTCGGTATGACTTAGGACCTCGGTATGAAGTCCTAGCGAAAGCGATGAGTCTCGCCGACTGGTGGATGCACTTGGATTAACATGAAGTATTCGCTGTGATGTCTTGGCAATAGCAATATGTCTTGCTGACTATTGGATGCTTCAATGTAACTTAAGAAGTCTCGGTGCAACCTCTTGGCGAGTGGTAAGTCTTGTCAATAGCAATGTTGAGGTTGGTGTGACTTGTGAATAGCGATATGAGTCTTTCCAATGAGAAAACTCTTGGCGATATCAGATGCTAAGATGTGTGGCATCTGGGAGACATGGTCAGTGTCTCACCGACATGCCAACATAGTTGAAGCCTTTTGACCGTGTGAAGACTATCCTATGTGGCTTGTAGTCAATCAATCAGAGAAGCCGAATGGGAACCGTTGGAAGATAGTTCATTGTGGAAGTTCTAAGAGGAAGCTCAAAAACTAGAGGCGACATGGTTATACTCTGTGAATGCAGATTGTGACTGGTTTGATGGTTAGATGATTCGAAGGATCGACGAATTGTTGTGTGGTTGTATAATCATAGTGATTTCTATTTTGTAAAGATTGTAACTCGAAGGTTCTTGTACAAGTTTGTTCATGGTGAATGCTGCTGTATAATGATACTAGAAAGATAAGTCTGACATTTGTATGTAATCTCCATTACTGTAATACAAAGTGATTTCTCTTGGTGTGGTGGGTTTTTCTCCCATAAGGGTTTTCCAACGTAAATTTGGTGTCCACATGTGTGTGTCAAATACTCTGTTTCTATTATCTCTTTCATGTGCATCTTAATTAGACTGTAATTGTAATTTTAAAAGGTATCTCTGCATTCTTCCCTAAGGTTTTGACGTTAGGAGAGTTGTTTTCGCATCTAATTTTCCTTACATATACTACACAATGATTTTATCTTTTGGTTCTTGTAGTTGGAAGAGTTGTCCATGAAAATTTTATATTGTTGTCCTTGTCGCACCATCTACATTATTAGCTAGATCATAAAAACTGGAGGCCTGAGCGATTTTTTACTCTATTGAGTCCATTTGGTCCTTTATGCTCCTTGTAAAATTAGGCCATTTTTAAGAGAATTGAAATAGAAATTTAGCTTCTTCCACACAATTTTGAATATCTTTTAAGTTACCTGGCAACTTACCATGTCAAACACTATGGTTATTGGATATTTTGGTCAATCTCTTATCATTGATATTCTTTTTCATTTCATTTTCTGACTTTTCTTCCAAACTAGTAGAATATTCCTTAAAGGAAACAATTAATAGGCTCAACTATTGCACACTAGATAGAGAATGATCAATATTTTCTCCAAGGAAACTATCTTATAACACTTTTACTACTTCATTTATCATTTATGCACTCTTTTAGTGTGTCTAGATTATATCCTTCCTTATGCAGGAATGAAAGGCATCACCAAGCTATAATTTATGTAGGGGAGACATTTTTTCCATATCTACTTGTGCTTGCTACATGGGAATCTATAATAATGTGCAGATACAACTAGTTGGAACTATAGCTGCATATCTAGTAGACTTTTCAATGAATCACCAAAAGCTCCAGAGGATTCACCATTTGTTTGAACACTTTATTCTTCCTTATTCTCACTCTTTTCCTTCTTTTCATTACTAGAGCATTCTTCTATATTCTTTTATGCTTTTGTATATTTCTCACTATCTGGAGGAGGCACACTCTATCCCCTTTATACATCAGACTTCTTTGAGTTTTCTTCTTCTTTATGCTCCATATCTTTCTCCATATATGGAGGGAGAAAATTTTGTTCTTTTTGAGCTTTCTCCTTCTCTTATGAATCCTTCATATAGTCATTCTTCTCCTCAACAAAATTTTCCACTTTAGGAGGGGATTTATTATTTAACACAACTTCTTTCCCAAGCTTATCAGTCATCTCTTCATCTGAAGGGATGTTATTTGTCATCATGTTTTCTTGTCAATCCTCAAGCTTTGTATCTTACTCATTTTTTTCAATCACTGACTCATTACCTTTTAGGACAGATGTATCATTCTTCATTTCATTATCCAAAAATATTACCAACTCTTCTACTAGATCTTCAACTTTATGAAGAGTTTCGTTCTTCATTCTTTCAATATCTTCCTTGTCTCCACCCATTAGAATGTTGACTCTTTGCTTTGTTCTAAATTTTTTGCTGTATAGCTGAAGATAATTTACACATGTCTTCAACTATAAGAGAAGAAATAGTCTTCTCCAAGGTAAATTCCTTTATCTTCACATCTTCTTCAATAGCTTCTTACCTTCTTGCAGTTAAAACATTCTTCATTGAGGCATTAGGAAATTGATCCTCAATCTTATCCAAGCTAGTGTAAAATGTTACCATATACTTACCTATTGCTTCTTCAATGGTTTCCTTATCCTCACCATTAGACTTTGGATACATTTTAGCTATCTCTTCCACGAGACCAAATTATGAAATGGTATTAAATAAAGCATCAAATTTCAAGGGTCTATGTTCCCTTACCAAAGGTATTTTTTCTTTCTACTTCCCCTTTCCTTTAGGATATTTCTCTCCTCCTAAATTCTTTTCTCTTCTCTAAATCTTGAAATCTTTCTTTTATCTTTCCACTTCTTCTTCACTCTCTATAGATCAACAATATCAACTTTTGTTCTTTTGGCACTAGTCTCTTCCTTGGAGGCTTGAGACTTCTTTTTCTTCCAAACCAATTGAGGTCCTTCCTCTTCTTCTTCTTCTTTTGCATGCTCACAATTGATGTATTTCTCCCTTGTGGCCTTTTCTTTTCTTCTCCTCTTACAAGCATTTTACTACTCAAGGACACTAGATGTAGCCTTCTTCTTTCAACTCTCTTCAGGATTAGTTTCAGAGGAATTCAAAATAGTAAGAGATGGGGTAGATGTCATAATTGACATTCTTGCACTAGGAGTAGCCTCTTGAGGAGTAGGTATGCTTTTGGATTTATTCATGGGACTCTTCAATGAACCAATAATATCCTCCAATTATTTTTTCAATTTTTCAACATTTTTCTTTACCTCCTAAGATAATGCATAAGGGGTCCATGGATTTGGGGTCAGCATATTTCTTTGCTATAGTTATATAATTAAGCTTGAAATCATCATCATTCCACAAATAACTCATGGAACAAGGAGCACTAAGGAGGAATGACACATAGAGAGAGAGAAAAAAGAAAATATTTTGGGTCAACATGTAAGAGACGTAAATATCTCAATGCCTTGCATCATCCCCAAAAGGAAAACTCAAGACAAGAGAGAATATAAAAGGTTTACAACATAGAGAAGGATGTAGCAACAGGATAATTTCACTACTACTTCACTTCCTTTGTATCTTGCACTGGTCAATTTGACATGTTAGGAAACCAAGCATCAAACATGCAAACCAAAAACCTTCCACATAAGAGAAAATCATAAAAGGAAAAGCTTTGAAAAAGATGTGCAAAATAATATTATTCAGGAATTCATAATTACAAGATATGATTTTCTTTATAAGAGAAAAGATGCATAACCCTAATCTTATCTTGAGCAACAAGATAGCTGAACAAGATAAGGATGAGAATAATTAACCTAGGAATTAAAATATACCCCAAGAGTTATGCAAGTGTAATTAAATTATTAATTACACTAAGACCCCCCATAAGTGCAACTTAGGAGACTAAAAAATCATCCACCTAAAAAAACTAAGATGAATGCAAGAAAGCATGAATGGGTCCCGACAACAAGGCCTGATCAGGTACCCAAGTACAAATGCAATAATGAGGTAGAGAAGGAAAACCCAGTGGGACAAAACCCCCCTACAATAAGATGACTATTGCAAAGAAGCACTGGAAGAACACTATGGAGTAACACTGGAACCACAATCCGAAAAGAAAGGAAAGATACTTCTGTCTACAAGAAACCAAAGTGAAATCATAATAATGCGACAGCAGACCCGATGCCATAGAACTCTAGAAAACTCACAAACTAGAACAACCCTGGAATTTGTGAAGCAACAGTAGATGAGATGATGACAGAATCTAGAAACCGTGTATCTCGATGCCGATGCCAAACTGTGACTGAAACTCTTCCATGGGAAGGAGTACCAAAAAAAGACTCTGGAACAATAACTATAAAAAACATGGCTCCTCAAACCGAATGGATCCAAACAAATGCAGATCAATGTTCATAGACTCTCAATCTAAAGTGTGGAATTGATGTGAATCTAATATGTGTCAAGCTAAGACAAGATGTGGCCAAAATAAACTAAGAAACTAGATATAACCCATGCGAGTTTCCATCAAAACAAGATGGAGATCAAAGTGCATACACACTCTAATTAGATTATTAGGCAAGAAACCCCCTGATGGAACTTTATATTAGTTCGTTTATTACAATAACCCAAATATTGTAAAAAGAGAGAATGCTAAACATGCATAAAAAAGACTTCGTGATTCATGTAGAGGACTAAAACCAATCCTTTCCAATGTCAGCAAGAATGCAAAAAAAAAGGATAAGCGAACAAAATGATATGCCCTCTCTAGAGTGAAAAAACAATAACATTTGAGTTCGAAGGTCCCAAAATCAGAAAGTACCTTCACCTCACTGGATTAGTGTTGTAATTAGCTTCCAACCGTGATTCTGTTTGTGAAAAATAGACACCAGATGCAAAAAATACATCCGATGAAGTGAAAAGTGCTCTAGAAGGCCCAATAATGGCTCACAAGGCCCCTAGGGGCTAAAAAGTTGAACTCTGCTCGGGTGGCATGACCGCGCATGGCTAGAGGGGCCTAGTGGGTTGAGCATTGGTCGGCAGATGGGCTGGTGCCGCCTGTTGGTGGTAGACCGGGTGGCACCTCTAGTAGCCGCTTCTGCCACGGCATGATCTTCAACACCGTTAGCCACTTAAAACTAAAACTCCATTTTTATTTTTCATTTTATTTTGCATTGGGAGGCATGTTGGGAGGCCAGGCCAACCCTCCTTGGCAAAAAATTTCCTTCTAGGCCAACTTCACCAAAATTGACAAAACGAAGGGCGTTTTTAGGGTTTTTGGCCATTGCAAACGCGATGGTGGCTTCCGTTTGTGCCCAAAATGCTCTGAAAAGTCGGCTACCCCCAGAGTTTGCAAAAAATCATCAAGCTTGGAACCCTCATGGATCTAGCAAATGATGACCAAAAATCTACAAAATAAAAACTAACTCGACTTTTTCCAGTTGCTCAATCCAATGGTGAAGCCGGATCTAATCGAAAATGTCGTGATAGATGAACTCGTTGCATGATACCCTCGAGGAATCCGAACAAACTCTATAATGATTTTCAAAAAATTCGAGAAGGGTTTCCAATCAAGGCTCTGGATACTCATGTTAATAGAAGCCAAGATCGACATGCAAAAAAAACCTTCAACAAAAGAGAAACTAGAAAGAAAAAGTTATTGCAAAGATTTCTCGTGAAAAAATATTATTATTCAGGAATTCATAATTACATGAGATAATTTGCTTTATAAAAGCAAAGTATGCATAACCCTAATCTTATCTTGAGCAACAAGATAGCTCAACAAGATAAGGATGAGAATAATTAACCTAAGAATTAAATAATACCTAAGTAAAGTTACAAGTGTAATTAAATATTACCTACCAACATGACAAGGGTCATCCAAAGCAGGCTCACAAACATATAAAGACATGCCAAGCAACACAATACGGGGGATCACATTGCATACATGCAATCACAACGAACATAAAGACAAATAAAATACTAGTATGGCACATGCGAATCAACCTATAGTAGGTCATCTGCATCCCAATCTTGTTCATCATATGGAAGGAAGATAACTAGCCAAAGGGACAATGACAAGTGTCATAATTAGAGCATCACCAAGTTCAACATGTGGTGAGTCATTGTTGTTAGGAGGATCATCACGGTTGTTATTATCTAAGCTCATGGAAGAGGAAAACAATAAATTTAGCTCATTATGCACTTCCTCATCAATCTTAGCAATCTCATCATCATCAACCAAGTTAATCAAAACAAGATTCCTAATGATAATTTCCATTAAAGTTTCATGTTGTTGTTGCAAAGATGGAGAATCATCATGATTTCTCTCAATTGGTATTTGATCTTGATTTTTGTTTTTTTTTCTTCTAACTAACAAGAAACAACACGTTTATTCCTACACTTTTTGGAAATTTTATTTATTCTTATGTGATTTTCAAGTTGTGATTGTGTAGGAGCGGGTTTATCAACCATTGGTTTCTTTTCTTCCTACAAGGGAGGAATAGAAGGAACCTTGGGATGTTGTTCAACCACTTTCTCTTTATCTTTATAAACTTTTTTAATCTTAGGAGGCACAAAAAGACTTATATGGTTATCTCTTGGTCTTTTATAGGAAATAGGTGGAGGATTTTTCATGGATACTGATAGGTCTAGATAATGGCTTAGTTTATGTTGTTTTCATACATGTTTTAAGATTCTTTTAGATACATTCTCTAGACAATGTTCCTACATTATACTATACTTTTAGATCCCTTATGTAGACTTGAACCTTAATTATGATGATGGAATTATAGTTATAATATATTAGTATGATATGGTTTATATGAATATATGTATGGAATGTTGATGGAATGCTATGAGTTAATTATGATAGTTATCGTCATGTAAATGTTTTGTAGAATTAACTTGTTTGCAGTTGAAGAGGAGCCATGGCACATTAGTTGTAGGATCAACTTGTACCAAGAGGAGTGACTAGACATTGAAATGGGGGAAGCTCTAGGATAAGCTGAATGTGGTGATCATTGATCAAAGGCACTTAATGAAGGTTGGATGTGTGTTATTATAACCAGTTTAATAAACACTAAAGAAGAGATCTCCTTCACTTATGCAATTTTGACAAGTGGTTATATGTTTCCATACAATTCTATTTTGACAGAGTTCTAGTTCTGATAGGATTCTCTTTCCTTTCCAGTTATAGAATGAATAATTCAAGTTTTAATTATATTCTCTATTATCTAGGAGTGGAGTTAATTATTTTGGTTAGTTGTTGCTTTCAATAAAGATTCCATTAGCTTGTATATAGCTATGTGTTGAATCTGTATGATAGTTAGTTGGTTTTCCTTAGTTTTACATTATTAGTCATTTTCCAATTTTTAAGACATGAAAAATATTTTGAATGATTGATTTCAATCTATGGAAAGATCTTTTGTAATCTTTTATGATACACAATGAATGGAGTTGATCTTATGGGATGTGCAGAATATATTAGCTAGATTTGAGTTCAATTAAAGTGGGAACAATTACTTGAGTAGGCCACTCAAGGTATTGTTCTTCACTTCATTTTCCAGTTATTTATTTATGTTCAAATAGTTGTTATTATTTTATCATTTTTCATGAATCATATGCAAGTTAATTAGAATTTCCCTTATTGCTTATTATGAATGAATTCTTGTGAATATGCATGTAAGATTCATTAGTAGTACTCTAGAGGATAGTTAAGCTGAGTCATTCATTTTTATTAAGTTTTCAATTGATGCAGTATTAATTTATTAGCAACAATTTAGTTACAATCTTTGTTGTAGGTACCCATATCAACTAGTTCTGGTTTATGCTTTTATTGTTTTGTAGTTTTGTGAATTTCTAGCAAGTAGGATAACTTAAGTAGGGTAATTTAGATAGCTTTAATTCCATGAAGGCATACATAATGTTTCACCATCATAAGCTTACAAGGCTTGGGTTGAAAATTTAATGTGATCTTAAGCAATGTAAAGTGGACTATTTAGCTAGTTAAACCTCTAAATTGAATATGTTCTACCAAGTTTACAATACATTAGATTAGACTCTACATTTTTAGCATTGTTGCTAGGGATGGTGCTATCTTTATAGCCTTTTTTTTATAGTTTTCATATTTAATTTTTATTTTCAAGCATTAGGACTATTAGATACCATCTTTTTCAACATTGGAGATATACTAACATTGTACAGGACTGTTGAATCTAAAGCTATATTTCATGTATGCAGATGCAAAGAGATTCCTTGGATAGGTTCCTTCCCTCCACTTGCCAGGAAGCTATATCCAAGATTTGTGATTATAGTACTCAAAGTGAAGGTACTACTAAAGAAGAAACTTCCTTCTCACCAACATCTAGCACACATACAAAAGGAACATACCGCATCTTGTGTGATGCAACTAATGATGATGTTGATTGACCAAAATTTGAGATCCCCATCATTGACCAGCAGAGGGCTACAATGTTGAAGAACATTCCTTCTTCAGCATTACTAGTCTTCTATGGGTTAATGATTGAGGACCCAAATACATCTCTCTTTGAATTTGGTGTCCTATGCAGAAGTTATGACTATAATTTTGATGCACATAGGCTAAATATTTTCCCTACCACCCTAAAGGATTTAACTTTGAGATGATTCATGGGATTACGTAAGGATGTTGTTCTTGATTGGGACACAATGAAGAAATGTTTGTAGAAAATTATTAGTACTATTGTAGAGGAATTTATAGGAGGAAAGATGATATATTTAGAATGAGACAAAAGGATGATGAGCCCTTAGAAGATTATGTTGAGAGATTTTAGTTTTCTCTAAATAAAAATCCACAAAACAAGTTGTCAGAAGAGTCTCTCAAGTTAGTCTTTTTGAGGGGAGTTGATGAAGATTGTATGGATTCCTTGAACCTCATTAGCTAGGGAGACATTTCTCAAATACCATTTTCAAAAATTTGAAAGGTCTGCAAGAATTACTCTAGGACCTTTACTAAAAGGCCAAGAGGAGATAGAACATTAGTTACTAGAAAATCATCCATAGGGGTTTCAAAAATAGAGTTGGGTAATCTATTATCCAACATGAAGGAGGATATCATCAGACATTTGGCAACTCATTTGGATAGACTCCACATTAAGAAAAATTAGTAGGAAGTTGAGGATATGATTATTGAATATTGTCCAAGATTCAAGAAAAGAAAAGCAAAATGTAAATGTAAAAGAGTTGCAAGTATTCAACAAGATAAAGTTGAGAAACCTGACTTTTAACCAATTGAAGGAGATGATGGAGAGCTCTTTTATATGCCACAAAACCCCCTTAGCTTTAATTCATATTTTATTATTGGGAATCAAAACTTTTCTGCTTGGAACTCTCACCCTTGGAAAGTAAACCAAAACTAGTGGCAAAAACCTCAACAATGGTCACAAACTCAACCCAATTGGAACTAGTAGCCAAACCCTTGGCCACAACAAAATTTTCAAGGTTCCAATTATAATCCACAATTGCCAACCTAGCAAAATAAATGGTAGCCTCAGTGGCAAAAAGACAAACAATGATAGAAACAAGATATGAACTACCAGTAGCCTATGCTTCCTCCTCCATAGCAGCAACAAGATCTAATGCCTCCATCAAATCCTGCATCCTAAACACCAAAGAAACAAAAAATACTTCCCCAACCTACACCTTACCCTAACACTAAGCCTATTTAGTAGGCTTATACTAATGAAGCTATGCAACACCCCACTTATGGGGTAGAGGTGAGTGATGCCACCTCAGATCAAGGAAACAACTTGTTCGACCTTCATCCCCCTAAATTATAGAAATGGAGGATGAGGAACCTGTAGTTGAGGCTTATTAAAAACCATCTTTGGAACTTGAACCAAATCAGGTACACTAAACCATCCCAAGTCCCAAGCCACCTTTTATTAAATGTCAGCTATAAAAAAGCATCACACACATGCTAAGACAAATCTTTTAGGAAAATTGAAAGATCTAGGCATTAATATTCCACTTATCCAAGCTATCAAAGACATCCCTATCTACACTAAAACTGTAAGGGATCTCTATCTTAAGAAACCAGGTAGGAAAAGAAAATATCCTCAGATAGTCCATGTCTTGAAAAATCTTGTAGATATCATGTTAGGGGACATTATAATCCCTAAGTATACAGACACTAGTAGTCCATTTGTAAACATTAATATTAATGGGACCCTCATTAATAATACTTTGATAGACTTGG
>VDFB02347429.1:0-28884 GCA_007258455.2 Sequoia sempervirens
TAGGTTTCTGACCTCCGAGAAAGGGAGGGAGAGCATCATCAGAGAGAAGGGAATAGATACAAGGAATAGAACAGGTTGTCACCATCTTAAGTCTATTTCTAGTTGCTAAACGTCAACCTAGTCATGTTGGGGATAGTGACGTCGTCAAGGTTGAAATTTTGTTGTTTCACGATTGAGACAACTTTATGTTGAATATGTCACTTCTCATGTCGTGACGATGTTATGCTATGACCTCAATTGCGTAATTGGTTGTTCAATTTGTCTATTTTTCTTTTAATAGTTTGAATCGGCTTATTAAGTCGAGGAACTAATATTATAACCCAATTCCTTGCAAAAGGAAGTCATTTTGATGATCATCCTTGAGTTCATTTTAAGGAGTGAATACGCCCAAGAGACGACAAAAGATCAACGTTGTCGATCGTGTAAGATGGTGTTACCAACCCTAAATTTTGGGAATGATTTGTCATTTATATGTGTTGTTTTTGGTGATACTTTAACGACTAAGCTAGTCGTTGAGTCCACTATTTTGACAAGGCTCCTTTTACAAAGGGGCATGACATATCGATATGTTTGCTCAACTCAATTGAGAAGCTTATTGATTATTGAGATGGCATTGATATGCCTATTCATATAAGTTTTTCTTTCTAAATAACAAAATGGCTTTTGTTTAGCCACGACCAATAAGGTGAACGTGGAAAAAGTCTAAACTCAAAGATTATTAAAAAAATCATGTTTAGATCGCGGGCATCTCCCTAAGATAGCACGGGTTCAAACTTTGTGTTTGGGCATTCCACGCATGGGAACGTGGCTCCCTACACGTAAGCCAAAATTTAATTGACTTCTAGTCTCTAACCGCTTCAAGAACCAGTTACTATAACTGTCTTTATATCGGTTATTATAACTAATTCTTGCGGGCATTTTTCGGGGGTCTCCACTGATAGTCGGGGCCTGGTCGGTGTTTCAAAAAAAAAAGGCATGTGAGAGTTTTTGGAGTATCTTAGAAGAGGGTGGGAGCCCTTTCAGAAGGAATGGAACCACTAAATTGCCAGCGAACCTTATTCACTTGAGCTAGGATTGTAATGGGAGGCTTGACTAAAGACCCCGAGCATAAAGGAGAATGGCGGAAGTTACAGTCGATGCTCATCTAATTGTGAGAAGACAGTGAGGATTACTTGAATGGTACAACAACTTGTGGAGGAATACAAAAAAAGGAGGAAGTTCGTGTGTTGCGCCCAGCCGGATTGTTGGACCTTTAATCTCAAAGCCTCCTAGCCGAATGCAATGTTGACCTGTAGTACAGATGGAACGTCATTCTCGCATCTGCCTCCGAGGAAAAGTTGGATGATGAGAAAGCCATCATTATTAATGCATGCGCTTCGAGAGAGGAAGTGAAGGGAAGAACTAGAACAGTCAACTAAGATTCAGAAATATAGGAAGGTATGAGGTAGCCGTGGAAGGCTAGTGTTTGATTTAGTATATGGGCGTACCACTGATGATTATATAGAGATATACAACAACACTTCGAGATAGTGGAGAAGATAACATGATGGATGGGAGCAAGAGAGCCTAAAGAAAACTCTTGTTGCTTGTGTTAAGAATGAACCTTTTGGCCAAATTGGAGGAGAAAATTAAAGGCATATATGTGAAGACATGGGAGTCAATGAAAGAAGGGCCTGTGAACCCGTGGCAAGGGGGGGATAAAATATCTATAGCCTGTGAACCATTTTTCTTCCATGGGAAAATATAAAAGATAGCTAGAGACTTTGGAGGTAAATATTCCAAGCTGAGGGCATAGTGTTGCCATTCCTTACTGACAACTAGTCAAGGTAAGTAATCTTTCTTCTTTAATATTGGACCTTTCCTTTTCTTTGTATACACGTATACATTGTGAAAATAATGGTTATGAAAACCAGTAATGGGGCAGTCTTGCCTATAATCCACATCATGCATGAATCTTTGTGAGACTTATTTAAATGTACACAACGTGAAAGCATATTTCTTGATTGTTTTAGAGTGATTTAGATACTTAAAAGGTAGTCGGGGTATGTTCCCTCGAACCCTTCTTGGCATAGATAAGGTTGGGAATGCAGCATGAAACCATCATTGCTTAATATGAGATTCTTTCCATTATTAAAAGGTAATATCAAACCGTAGTTTCTTGGTTGGTAGTGAACCAAGCTTGACTAATTGAGAAGTAAATAAGTGGGAGAAGGACTGAAGCACAACTAAGTGCTAGATTTTCTATCAAGAATGCTTACTCGAGTAATGTATAACTAATTCTTGAGTTCTTAATAACTACTTGTTGAGTGACTTTGTATTAATAATTGGGTCCTTGGAAAGGAAAGCCCTCTTTCCTTCCTCGATATGTTCCTTATTGAAATCTCCTTGGTGGGGTATTTGAAAAGGATGTCTATATACTTTTTATAACCTTATGTGCGTCTTGATGACGACATGGTGTCGTCCATATGGCTAAGGACACCTGAGAGTGGGTGAGAAGGGGAAACCTAACTTATGTTGGAAGATTGACTTAGATCAAGACTATTGATATGAAATGATAGTATTCTTTTAGATATTATATTGGTAAAGAAATAGATTGAATACTATGTTTATTCATGTATGTAAAATGTGAACTCAAACAATGTCAAGTGGTCTAGGAAAGACTAGAAGCAATTTGTTCTTATGATTAATTACACTTATGTTATTACCCTTGGAAAATCAAGGATGTTGATATTTCCATGTGTTGGGTTAGAGAAGCTAAACCCTAGTATTGAAACAAGGAGGATGTAGGGAGTCTATAACTCTTATGTCGGATATGACATTGTACATATATATATTGATTGACAGTGAAAGGTTGAGAAAACCATAGAACAAGACAGGAAGTCTTTATAATACCTTAAGAGATTCTACGATAATGTCGAAACTCGATTTAACGCATCAAGATGTTGGGTATTGAATCTTGAGAGTAAAATGACAGGAAGTCATAAACCCTAGATATTGCAAGGATGCAATAAGGGACTTTTAAAAGGGTTGAAATACCTAAATCTTTACATTGAATGAATATCCTAGATTAAGGATTAGTTCTAAGTCAGATTGGCTAGAATGGATTTTCTATAATGACTAGTTTGAGTCTAGAGTACCAAATAAAGTAAGAAAAACTATAGGATGAGATAGTTCTAAGATGAGTCAGAGGTGTGTGTCTAGATGGAACGACCAATCAGAATGATCATAGTTAGCTAGAAGGGATCTAGAGTTGTATGGTCGATTGAGTTTTGTAGTACACATCACTAGGACTTAGATGGTGAAACTTGGTAGTTCCTTATATCTATACTCTTCAAGAAGGGCCGGGTTACTTCCAGTTTGGAAGTACGCGGGGGACCACTTGAGTCCGTGGTTGGAGGAAAAGCACTCGGATGATGCTCTCCCTCTGTAGCAGTAGACTCTCTAAGGCTTGTAAAGATAGAGATCGACATTCCAAATGCAGTAAACTCCATGTTTTGGCTTATGATAGAAAAACCTATGAGGTAAAACTATTCTTTATGCCAAATTTATTTTATGTGATATAAATGAATTCTATAAGGAATTAGCTTGATTCTAGTTATGATTACATGTGAATTCAAGTTTGAATTTATCTGGAAAAGTTGTACTTTATTCTTGTGCTTATGCAAATGTTTTCACTTTAAAAAAAAAAAAATTCTCTCTCATGTTTACTAATTTTATTTACCTTCTAGTAAATTCTTGAGTTTACTTGTGTATTAAGAGGTGGAATGTTACATAACACTTAAACTTAAACCCAATTTCACCTCATGATATAATAATGTTTAGCCACTCCACCAATGGAGCCTAGGTGAAAATGTGGTAGGTGAAAAATGGGTAACAAAGAATAAAGATATTCTCAAAACAAAATCATAAGTAGTAATAAAGATTAATAAAGATAGTTTGAATATAAAAATTAAGATTAATTTAATATATGGGAACATTAATTTTTTTTTTAGAATTTAGATAGTAAATTTTAATTATGTTTTAAAATATAACAAGTAAATAAATCTCTTCAAAAAGTGTGTAAATATTTTTGATAAAACAATTTATTGAAATGGGATAAAATTTTAACCTTATTTCTTTATTATTATGGTCTTTGTGGTAGAAAAAAAAAGCACTTGGAAAAATGCCTTGAAAAATTGCAAATAAAAAGTTGAAGTTCAGATCCCTCAAAATCCACCTTGAAAAATTGCTAATAAAAAGTTTATGCTAGGATCCCTCAAAATCCTCCTAATGCTTAAAAAATTTTAGCTAAAGAAAATTAATGAATAAAACGTAGGAAAATTTCCGGCAATGACAAATTCACCTCATGGAAAATTTACCACTAGCAATTCATGACGGTGAATTTTCCATGAGGTGAATTTGTCGTGAGGTGGATTTTGTCACCTTGAATTGTTGGCGGTGAATTTGCCTGAATACTATTAATATTTGTTTGAATTTCTCAAGACCACAAACAAGGGACAAGTGTCCATGACCTAAGAAATTGACCAATATGAATAAAAAAGCTTTTCAACAGTGAATTTGTCTGAAGTCTATTAAAATATTTGTTTGAATTTCTCAAGAACACAAACAAGGGACAAGTGTCCATGACCTAAGAAATTGACCAATATGAATAAAGAAGCTTTTTAACCGTGAATTTGTCTGAAGCCTATTAAAATATTTGTCTGAATTTCTCAAGACCACAAACAAGGGACAAGTGTCCATGACCTATGAAATTGACCAATATAAATAAAGAAGCTTTTTAACGGTGAATTTTCCTGAAGCCTATTAGAATATTTGTCTGAATTTCTCAAGATCACAAACAAGGAACAAGTGTCCATGACCTAAAAATTGACCAATATGAATAAAGAAGCTTTTCTATATATACCCAGCTCTATGGATCCTTTCTTTGTTATGTGACATTGCATTTTATAGCCCTAGATTGAGAAGATATGGCTTCCAAGACAGCCGGGAAGAAGCCAGTGGCCAACCAGTCCATTCCAATGGAACATAAGATTTCTAGGGCAGAGAAAAAACTGCCCTCAGTGGAAAGCAAAAAGAAGGGCAAAAAGCAGAAGAAGTTGACGGAGACATTCAACAGTTATATATATAAGGTGCTCAAGCAGGTCCACCCAGAGGTGAGTATTTCCAGCAAGGCCATGGAAATCATGAACTGTTTAGTGAATGATTTCTTTGACAAACTGGTCGGTGAAGCCATCAAACTCTCCACTTACAGCAAAAGGCCCACAATCACTTCCAGGGAGATCCAAACATCTGCAAAACTCATGCTTCCTGGAGAGCTTGCAAAGCATGCGGTTTCTGAGGGCTGCAAGGCTGTTACCAAATTTACCACTGAATAGTTCAGTGTTTCTCTATAAGGGTTTCAAAGTTTTGGTGTTAAAGGTCTTATATTTTGAAATGGGTAATCTATTAATATTATGTTTTTGATGAATAAGTGTCCAGATTATGTTAAAAGTCAATAAAACTCCATCTGACAATGGTGGCGATGCATAGATTGAAATGGGTAGTTATATTTTGAAATGGGTAATCTATTAATATTATGTTTTGATGAATAAGTGTCCAGATTACATACAACATTGTTGGAATCACTACATTTTGATAGCTGTATCTTTCATATGATTTGGTTTTTGACTGTAAACTTTATTTCGCCATTGTTGGAATCAGTGTGCTTTGAAAGCTGAATATTTTATATGGTTTGATTTTTAACGGGAATTTAATTTGGCCATTGATGAAATTACTATACTCTAAAAGCTGAATCTATTATATGATTTGGTTTTTAAATAAGGATTTTTCTTTTGGCCGTTGATGGAATCACTGTAGTGACAGCTAAACCTTTCAAAGGATTTGGGTTTTGAATGTAAATTGTGTTTGAATTCTGTGTTTTGAATGCTAAATCTTTCGCATGATTTGAGTTTGAATGCGAATTTTATTTGGGCATTAATGGAATCACCGTTTTGTGAAAACTAAATCTTTTATATCATTTTGATTTTGAATGTGAATAGTATTTGCCATGAAGAATATTAAATGAACTTTTCCTATGCCCAGATTTATGAGAACACTGATTTTTTTTCTTTATCTTCTTGCGGTAGATATTACAGAAACGGTCAGGAATCTTATAATCTGAGTTCTCTTTCAATTCTGGTTTAATGAATCTTATTTCTCTTCAATTTTTGTCCAGCTAACTAAACGTTGTGAGCATCTGGTAAGCTGAAATGACATCTATAACAAAATAAAGATACTATTTAGAATACTTGTTTATTTGGACTTTGAGAATGCATCTTCCATATTGCGTATATGTCTATATACATGTTTATTAGCAGGATGATGACTCAGTAGCTGCAGCATTAAGGATACATACAGATTAAATAATTAATGTTACTAATCATTACAGTTTATTAGATTCAACAATCAAAAGATTAGGGAAAAGAAATGGTAAATTTTTAATAGATTGTCTAGGAGTTGAATCTAGGACCTCTCATTTGTTGTTAGGGTGCTCTACCATTGAGTTATTGACCATCTTGATGATTGGTGTGGTTCATTTGACTCCCATCCTGTGCAGTATGTTTGTTGCTTTCCCAAATTCACTGTTGAATCACGATCTTAATGAATTATGACCTGCATTTTTGCATGAGTTGAGCAGGAGTTCCATTATTGTGGCATCTCCATTGTGTATGCATATATTGCAAAGTGGAGCCCTTTGATCATAACAAGAATACTAAATTAAAGTTATACAACAATGAGCAACATTAACCTAAACCGCACAATTAGTTGTCCTCTAGAGCTTTCTTCAAAGCCATTTGTAAAGATCATCATGTTTTAGAATTATCTGCAGGAAATGCAGAATTAATACTTATGTTGCAAAAGCAAGAAAGAGAAGAAAACTCATGACATGCAATGAGATACTTCTATAATTGCAAGGTTCTATGAATTTTTTTTTTTATGGCACACCTATCAAGGTTCTATGCAGCTCCAAGCATCAAGAAAAGCAGGTCCATTCAGTCCAATGGTCTAGTGTACAGCGTACATATGCATACATACTCTATAATATAGCATTTAGTTTGACAACAAACAAAGATTTGTGCAATCCAATTAACAGGACGAATTTTCTTCAATACACATGCATACATACAATAAATTACAGCAATTAATTGACAACAAACAGAGATTATGCCATCTAATGCTATACTGAACCAACTTTGTTCAATAGACAAACATACATACTCTATAATACAGCAATTAATTAGACAAAAAACAAAGAAATATGCAATCCAATTCAATAGCAGGACCAATTTTCTTCAAAAAAGAAAGATATCTAGAATGATTTGCTTCAGCAGGTGAATTAACCTGCAAAATATGCCGTTGTAAGGCTTGACCCACAACTTGGACCAGTTTTCTTCATTAAGGCTCCTAGGCAAGTTTTTTCATAAGGTAAAGTAACCTGCAAAATACAATAAAGGTGTTAGGCTCACTTTGACAGTATCCAAACAAAAGCTTCCTTCCAGAAAACCAGTCAATGTACACTTCACATGAAGCATCAATTCTTGCAGAGAAACTAACTCTTCAAAAGAAAAAGCGCATAGAACCATTCACATTCATTTTTTTGTGGATATTTCAACAGAACTTTTACCAACAATCATGAACATGAAACTCAACAGATCTCAGTAAGTTAGTAGAGCCACACCTACCAAATACCATGATGGAACAGGAAACTACAAGAAACTTCAAATCCCATTCATGCAATGTAAACTAGAAAGAAAATTAATCATATTTAGAAATTTCTCAAGTGAGAATTTTTGCAGTGGGTTTGCTTGCCCTCAGATTTGTAGTATGCAAGAATAAGTCTAGTGATAGTGACAGCAAAATATTGAAGATAGTAGTTGTACTTAGTAGAATCATTAGTTCATTAGGGTTTGAAATGAAAGTGATAGGTCTCTTTTATAAAAAACCAAATTTGAATGAAGGGTTAGGATTGAAAGATGAAGAATGATGTTGATCAATGGATGGGATTGCTTTAAGAAGCAAGGAAATAGGGTTACAACAAAATTAGGGTTTAGTTAAAGATGGATGGAGGAGATTAAAAGGTAATAAAATTTTATCAAGGGTGGAGGTTGATTGAGATGTAAAGATATAAGAATGGCGTAGAAAAAGAGGTTGTTGGAGTAAATAATTATAAAATTATTTAATTTGGGAGGGAAAATGGATAACTAAATAATTAAAACAATTATTTAATTATAGAAGAGGGAAATTTGACTTTTATTTAAAATAACTGTTTAACTAAAAGTAGAGGAAAAGGACAAATTAATAATTAATTAAAATAATTATTTACTAGAAACAAAAGAGGTGGGAATTAAATAAATAAGATTTATTTAATTATAGTAGAAAAGGGTAATGAGTAGTTAAATAATTAAAATAATTATTTAATTATAGGAGGAAAACAAAAATAATTAAATAAATAATAATTTATTTAATTATAGAAAGAAAGGTCTAATTAGTAACACGATTAAATAAATATAATTTATTTAATTATCCAGGAAGAATAAAAGAGAAAATGAATGAATTAAATAATTTTATTTAATTAATAGAAGAAATGTGATTTTATATAATAATTAAATAATTAAAATTATTTAATTATGCAAAAAAGAAGGGGAATCGATGTGGAAAATGGTGTTCAAATGCTTAGGGAATTTTTTAGTTCTACAAGGCCTACTCATTGTGTGTCCTAATAAGCCATATGTCAAAGAGAGTAAAACTCGATAACTCAATCTAAAGAACTCCAAAATTTGTGCTACAAAAAAATATGAATCCGTCGTAGTCCACCATTAAGCTACCCATCCTTTTGGTGATCAGTCCATCTTTGGTTTACACATGGCTCATTTTCCAACACTGTGTTGGTTTTTTTTAAGAACCAAGTTGATCTTCTACAAAGCCTATGGAATATTCCATTTCTAATATTCAACAACTAGAAGGGATTGGCCAACGAGTGAGTGAAAGCAACAATGCTTTCCTCTTGCACTTTGGGCTTTGCAAAACTTGGGAGGGTGATCCCACAATGTATTTAAAGACCTCTGCACTTAATATCTGAATACATTGCAAATAACAGATATATTCTCATATAATAGCTCAACAAACAGAATATATCAAAGAAGTTGGTTGCTTCTTAACAACACTCAACATTCAGAGCACGAGAATGGTAAAAATCAACAAAAAATAGTAACACTTGTAATCCATTCAAAGGTTTGTTTATAAAATTTGATTTGTTGCTGAATTGACCAACAAAATATATCATTAACACTCACTTATACTAGTGCCTCATCCTAGGAACGAAGTCCAACTCAAAAAATACATAATCTAATAAAAAATTTAACACATAGCATCATTTAAGCTTTGATAATACTGCATTACAACATTTCAACATTATACTCTCGACCACAACTTAATGATTTCCTAACACTCAATTTACATGAACCTATAGTTTCACTCAAGCATTTTCAATAATCCTTCGAATTAAAAGCAAGAACAAAGCCATACATCCACTAGAAATCAATGAAGACAAATAAGATAATCCTTGATCATATTATTCATAATTCATGAAACAAGTACATAGGAGATAAATGGTTTTGAATTTGAACCATTTTGTATTTAATTGCCAATAATGTTATCAAAATTACATATGCATTGATAGACTCAAAACCCAAGATAGAACTCTAAAATGCTCATTGTATTCTTTACAAAATGCTTTGTGATCAATTACAAGCAACGAACCCGTACATTTGGCCTTGAATTTCTTCTTATAGAAATGAAGGAACAAACAAGCTTCGGGCTAGAAAGTACACATGTCCCTTTCTAATTAGACCAATCAAAACATATTCCCTTGATAGTTATATTTGTGCTTTCAAATGGAGGGAAATGTTACATGAGACAAAAGAAATTTTTATTTGTTGTTGAAGATCCAGTCTCACCTTCCAAAAGGCATCTTTAAGCTGATTTGAAAATATCGATGTGCTCCAAAAGTGTGTCCATGTACTCAACCAAAAATGAAAGAAATAATAAAATGAAAAAAGCAAAAAAGACAAAAGAACATCCACGTCTGCAACCTTGTCATCAATTTCAAGTTGGAGAGAAGTCAATATTTTATCCATACTTTTGCAAAAGCCTAATTTGTACTAGTTCCAGGCTATGCATTGCACTTCTCTCATCCATTATTCACCATAGTTGCAAACTCATAAGGCCAAAATTTTATTCATCACATCACAACAACAACTAAATCTTCCAACACATCCAAGTACTTATCCTTCCAGGCTTGGAATTCCTCTTTTGTAGGCCAGTTGAACTTTATGATTTCATCAACCTTTATTCTTTAAGGGGCATACTTAGTTACCACCTTATTTGCTTCTTTGTTAAATTCTTCCAAAATAACTCTTGCATGAGAGAGCATATCCATGTTCTTTTTTAACATGATCATATCATTTCCTTGGCAAATCAAAGCTTCTTGTTTTGAAATCACTTCATTGGTTTCCTTCCTCCAATCCTGTCGGGTCTTAATGTTACCATCATCTTTTAATATGGAAGGGAGGAGACCATGATTTATTTCATGAAAACCTTTAAGAATCTTCCTTATCTTTGTTTCTAGAGGCTCTATTTTTCTCTTGAATTCCTTAATTCCATTCAAAGAATTGAGGTTGGGCTTGACATTCTCAGGTGCATTGACATCATGCTTAGCTCCCACTACCATTATTCTCAAGTCTTGTAGCCTTGTGATCCATGTATCCATAAGAGGAATTGCTACCTCCTTATCAATATCAAAGTTATTTATTGCATCATTCATGGAAGAATAATTAGCATGGATGCTAATTATTCTATTGTTTACTCCTCTATTTAGATGCTCCAAAACTATTGTGACAATTTTCATATTGCTAACAAAAATATCTCTATCATGCTTGTCACATTTCTCTTTATATTCCTTTAGCTATTCAAGTAGTTCTTTCTTGTTCAACACCCTCTTCTATTTGTGGTGCTTCTAATGTGCTGGGCTATTCAATTGCGATGGGCACATTTCCCATATTATAGGGAACAATTTCCCATGAAGAACTTGTCGAAGGTGTTGAAACAATAGGTGTTGGTTCATGCCAAGAAGAAGGTGAGGCAATATCATTTTCTCTTGGCTCTCTTGATTGCCAATTTTGCAATTTCTCTTTTAATAATGCCAATTCTATTTGCAAATACATTGTTTGTTGTCAATTCCTTCCATAATCAACCAAAAAATCATTATATTTCTTTCTAAATTGTTCCTTCTCAGTAGTAATAGATTCCACTACTGCTTTTGTAAATTGAGCAGCATTTACTACCATTGTTGTTTCCTCAATTGCTAAAGTGTATAACACGCTCTTTATTATCAAACCTCCCCTATAGTCTGAAGTAGGCTCTACAATTTCAAGCTTCTTTGTGTTGTGGGCTAAGGACCAAAAGGATAGTGTATCCCACTGCTCACTGAATGCAGATCCTTGCAATGCAATTATAGCTTCTACTTCTGAATTGTATAGAGGCTTGTCATGCCTCATTATTGTGTCAAATGGTAGAAGACAAATCCTAATTAGGCAATAAAAGAATACCAATTTTTCTAACCAACTCTCTATCCTTAGCTACAATTACCTTTTGATACTTCTCCTTCATTTCTTTTATTAATTGAGATTTGATAACTGCCTCGAGCAGCTCAGGATGAAGGCTTCTTTGTTCTACAACTTTATCTACAAATTCATTTTCTTTTCCCTCCAAAAAAATTCCATGAAGGCCTTAGATTGCACAAAAGAATCATAATCCATGAATTTGTTACATGCCTCTTCTCTTACATCATTTTGGCTATTCAAACCAATGAGGTCAACCTTGCTTAGTCTCAAGCCAAGCTACTATGGCACAATCTCCGTTGGTGGAGATGGCATCCCTTGTCTTATTTATTTCTTAGTGACTAAATTTTTTTCATCAGAGTGTTCTTCATAGTGCACCAATCCAACTGATTGAACTTTTTGTTTCTTTTGAGGTGGCTCCTTTGGTGGTGAGGCTTTTTTTGGTGGGGAATCAATATCAATGAACTCAAGTCCAGATGACCTAGGAGGAGATAGTGGTAGCATTTGGGGAACTGGCGAGGGACTCTTTTTCTTCTTTGGTTGAGAAGGGGCAATAGTTGTATCCACTCTCTTCGCCTTACTTTTCTTTCTTTTGAAAACAATTAATTTCTATTGCTTAGGTGGCTGGTAAGATTCCCTTTCTTCCATTTTAGGGGTATCCCCCACATCTTGTTCATCTGTGAAAATGGCCTTCCCTTTTCTTGGACCAATCTCTCACCTTCTAAATGCCCTACAACTATCTCAAAGTTTTGGAAAAAAAATTCAATTCTTTGCATTTCATTGGGAATTTTTGCAAGGGTAGTGAGTTGTGGATCCTTCTCCCTTATTTTCCTTTGTAATTTATCAAAGGAAATCCACTTTAATTTTTTGTCTTCTTGCTATAGAAAATAAAAATATTCCTAATGACATCTTTAGGGAAATAAAAATTATGAATAAACTTTGAGCTCCTATTTTGTATCTTCAACCATGCCATGAAACCTTTGAGGTGATGGTTTCTGGTTGCTGCTTTTCTCATATACAATGGCTTAAGGATGTCATTTATCTTATCCCATCCTCCCTTAATCATCACAAAATTTGAAAAGCAAGTGTAAGAAGGCAAGAATGTTCCCTTTCCCTGATCTTTCAGGTTGTTTTCCACATTCCCCAATCTCCATATTACTTCTAAAAAGCCAATCCTTTTAGGCACATCTTTGGGTAGTAGGTGAGGTTAAATAGGTGTACCATAAAATCTCAAAATAGTGTAAGTAGGATAGGGGATGACATCCCCCTAGTTGTGATCATTTTTAAGTTTTGGCATCCTTTCTTTAGGCCCCAAAAAGTCATGCAAGGCTCTAGGTATCCTTGGCATATTTAGAATTAGTACAATCCTCAACTTGGAGGCAAATAAATTTTGGAACAACACATAATCAAACTATCTATTATCCTTATCCAAGACCGTAGTCCAACATTGCACAAGAAGTTCCAAACTACCCTTCCTCTATTCCAGTGTCATGTCCTGACAAAAATAACCAACTCCTTTGAATAATAACATATGCATAAATAATGAGTACCAAGAAAATTTTACTCCAACCTTACCCTTCTTCAATTCAACCAAACCTTCATGAATTCTCTCTGCTAAGTACCCTCCATAATCATACAATGTGTAGTATGCTAGATGCTGAATGAGGGCTTCCATGCACATCCAAGCCCTAGGTATGCTTATGGCCTTGTCATAACCAAGAATTTGGAAAATTGAGTAGAAGGTTCTCTGAAAGTATGTCAGAAAATAATTTATGGGATAGGGATCCTTGTCTGGAGGACCCAAGATTACCATTCTACCATCAATAGATGCAAAATAGTTAGGCAATATTGAAACTTTAAAAGTGTGCTTTACCTTTTCATACTCTACCCTGAATTTTTTCTCATCAAAGGGAACCATGTCCTCATTCCACTCAGCGAGATTGGAAATTTCTACAATTTCCTCTCTAGTGACCTTCACCATATCTTTACCATTGAATGTTCTCATAGTCCTTGTGACTGGATCATAATTCCTAGCCAATGCTTTCGACAAGTCCACATCCATGTAGACATTTGGTACAATTACCTTTCCCATGTCTAGGTTCCAAGGGTTTCCTACAAGAATGCCACAATTCCTTTTCCCAAACCAACAATTAAAAATTTTCCACTTAGTGTAAGGTAATGTGGCATCTTTGATAACAACATGCTTATCTATTAATCCTTCTACGATTTGCTTCCCTTGGAAAAATGGTTGACCTTATATTTTTTAGAAGTGGAGGGCTTCAACTGATCGGTTAAGTCTTGGATTATAGGTCTGGAAAGGACTTTAGAACCACATACTTGTCCTTTAGATGAGAACACTTTCACTTTTGGGGCCATAACTTTAGGGTTTACAAACTAGGGTTTCTTTCAACAAATTAGAAACTTACAGCTTAAGCACGGGTTTGAATTGGAAAATAGTAAGACCAAACAAGCTAATTGCTTAGAATTTTGTCAAACCTATGCATGAACAATGAAACCCTAATGTCAGAGTGATTGAGAAAATTGCAATTATCAAGTTCTAAGAACTTTTAGAAGCAAGGAAGTGGTTTTACTTACTAGTGTCACAGTCACTTGAAAACCCTATTTCATTGTCGAACAAGCTTGGAAATCACAGCATGAGCTCCTTGAATGCATCAAATGCTTTCAACAATCTTCAATTGTGTGTTAAAATAGGTTTTAAAGGCTTTAAAACCTTCTAATTTAGTAGCTCTACATCTTGTTTGCCATTATGGTTCACTCGCATGAACCAAAATGACTCACTCGACCTCAAACTCAACTTTGAATATTGGCCATTGATCACACAGTGAGATGGACTGATGGAAAATCTAGATGAAGTCAAAAAAATTTGGAAAAGCTGATTATATACCTCTAGTTACTTCGACCAATCAGAAACAAGCCATGTGGACCTAAGATCCAAGTCATCCATGGGCTCCACCATGTGTCTACCACTATTGGGAAAATCCATGTGTTGGCTTCCCTGCTTCCCCATTAGTCTTAACCCATGTGTAGCTTCTAGCAATAGGGAGGCGGGGAAGGGCTCAAATTTAATTTGTAGTATTAAACACATGCGTGCACATTACATCTTAAGCCTTCGACAATGTGCATAAAATTTGAACACAATGGGCAACCCAAATTATAACATCTCACTCATTTGTAAAACATGTGCTTAGAAATCCCTTTTAGTAACACAGACTTTACCATCCATACCCCTGCGTTGAAATATTTCATTAATATTTTCACCGTTATCATGGCCCCTCTGTTGTTTAGATGACTCCATGTGGTGCTCTCTTGCTTCCTCGTTGAGAGATGGGAGGTAGAGGTGGGTTCCTAATTGAATGGCGGGGAGTGGTCAAGGTTGACCCACGCCACCCATCCTCGACCATCAATCTCATTAAGTGGGGTCATTTTCTTCACTCAAAACCCTATGGGCCCTAATAACAAGGGGATACATGTCATCCACCCGCTACCCCATGATATTATTTTAATGCAAAATACAATTAGACGGGGAAGCAAGGAATGGCCTAGATGCTGCCGCGTCATTTAATATACACCATTGATCTATTTCATCCCATCGTACGTTGACTTTGAAAGACATCGGGCTTTCCACTGTAGAAGGACATGTGCCACTCACCCGACAGCCCGTGAGATTATTTTAATAGGAAATAAAATTGAATAGGGGCACGTGGACTAGTCAGGATTTGATTGCGGTGATCCAATAACTTGCATAAGATTATTAATTATGCATGTGCACATGCCATCTTTTAAAAGGGGACCCTTGCTGTAAACGACGGGTGGGGGCATGATATATTAAGTTGGGACATTAGATCGACAAGTTTGAAATATTAAAATCAGCCTTAGGACCAAATAACATACATTTGATGCTTTATATCCTCTATAACATAAGGTAAAGTTTTTAATAAAGCAACGATAATGACTAGGATTACTAGGATTTAGGGGTCGGTAACAACATGAGTTAAAAGGATTAAGTCATGACTTGAATGACTAGGAACCGGTGACAAGAATTCAAATGAAAAACATAACAATTGCAAAGGATTTAGACTTAGGATTTTTCTTTAGTAAGGGTTTTAGCAACTAAGAAACCCTAATGCATGATAATAAGTGAAACCCTAAGCTCTAGGTCATGAGAAAAACCATATTTTGCAAAATTTTACCAGTGGAATGCAAAGAATTTTAGGGGTTCCTCTAGTGGCTCCTGTTGAGGATGTCAGTTCTTCTAGAATTGAGCAAGATCACAGAATCTTAGGTTGAAGCATAGCAAACAGAAAGAACCAAAATGAAGAACTACCCGAACAAGGTAGAAAAACTAGACCAGATGCAACCAAAAAAAAGAAACCTATGTACAAAATCTACAAAACCTACAATGTACATGGAAGAGAGCATATTTCAAGAGAAATGTGTCTTCAAGAACTATCCATGTATTGGAAGTTCAAGAAGTGCACTTGTTAGATCTTGTAGGAAATATGAATCTTCACCATGAGTGTTGCTGATTAGATAAGGACTGAGCCACAGTGCTTCAAAATTTCCATGTTTTCCCTTATCCTAAGATCTTGTATTCTACATCAACACCATGTCTCCTACCTAGAATTTTCTTGAGGACGCTTTCTTTTCATACATATTTTTTACCTACAACTATAACTTGACATTTCTTTTCTAAGCAGCTCACCTTGTTTTGTCCACTTCCATCAATGCACCAATCCTATGCTGCATCTCATCACATGTATCTTCATCATACTCGATTGGACAAACTTATACATCTTCATGAGGTTATTTTGGGGTAACCCGACTACAATGCCATATACTAAGTTAGAAGGTGCATAAATAGTTTTTTTCTTGATAGTCACTCTATCTTCCCATAGAGACAAATTCAACTTAGAATCCCAATCTCTCTTATTCTTCTCAAGGATCCTTTTGATAATCTTCATCAAGCTTTTGTTGTTGGATTCTACTTGACCATTACCCTAAGGGTGATATGGTGAAGAGTAATACATATGGATTCCATGCTTTGAGTAGAAATTTGTGAATTCCTCAGATTTGAAACACATTGCATTGTTTGAAACAATCCTTTAAGGCACTCCAAACCTAGTCAATATATTAACCATAGAGTGGCCTCTACTAGATTTATTAGACATCTTCCCAATGAAGTCAATGCCCCATTGTCGAAATGGTGCTTATATTGTGATTGGCTTAAGGGGCAGATTTCCTGAGAATTTTAACTTCCCAGAAAACCTTTTGGCATGCATCACATGATCTTACTAGCTTGTGATCATCTTTAAAAACTATATGCCACCAAAACCCAACTCTTAAGACTTTGTGAGTAGTGGTCTTAGCCATGTAATGCCCACCACATACCCTACTATGCATCTCATTCAACAATTCAGAAGCCTTGGATTTATCAACACATTTTATCATCACACCTTCCAAGTTTCTCCACCATAGTTCACATTTTATGATTACATACTTGATGGCATGCAACTTTAGAGTCCTTTTCTCATTTTTAGTTAATCCCTCAAGGCATTTCATTTTCTACAAGTAGTAGATGACATTTTTATACCAATCAAAACCTTCCATGTTACAAATATACGATTTGTCAAAATCATCCTCAACATTTATCTAATTAGTATCTAAGTTTACTTCAGCCATTAGCTTAGCTAATACTTGACCTCTCACCAATTTAGTGATTTGGATGTCAATACTGAACTCTTGTATTCTATTTATCCATCTACATATTCTACCTATGACTTCTTTCTAGGTGAAGATGTCTTTTGCAGCTGCACTTGGAACATAAGAAATGACTTTTGCTCCTACAAAATAAGTCTTGAATTTCTTTACAACCTTAACAAGTGCATATGCTTGTTTTTCCATTAAATCATACTTTAATTCTACATCTTGTCAAAGTGATTTTCTAAAAAAAGCAATAGGTTGTTCAAAACCCTCTTGATTATTTTGTAACAACACTACAACAATGGTGTGAAATGATGCAAATGATAAGATTTGCAGTGGTTTGGAATAATCACGAGTCCTCAAGACTGGAGCCTCCGTAATTGCTTGTTTGATTGCTTGAAAATCCTCACATGGCTCTTCATCCCACTCCACTTTCTCACCCTTCTTCAACATCTTGGATATAGGGCGAGTAATCTCAACAAAATTTGTAATAAATATTCTCAAGTTTAGTTAACTAACCAAAGAAAGACTCAATGCCTTTCACATTATTTGGTTGAGGAATCTTGTCAATGGTTGCTACCCTCTCAAGGTCGATTCTCACTCCTTTGGACAAAATATGTCCCAATAACTTGTGTTCAGTAACTCCAAAGACACACTTATTTGGGTTAAGTGATATTCCATACTCTAGGGCCCTAATGAAAATATTTTCCAAGTGCATACAATGATATTCCTCTTTCTTGGAGTAAGAAGTTAGATCATCTTGGTAGATTTCCAAAAAAAATTAATGAAATCTGAAAAGGTTACATCCATAGCCCTTTGAAAGGTAGCACTTGCGTTGGTTAAACCAAATGGCATTCAAACATACATATAGGTGCCCCATGGAGTTGTAAATGTAGTCTTGTACTACTTAGACTCCTTCACTTTAACCTGTTTATAACCAGAAAAACCATCCACCTTAGACAATAATTGACAGCTAGTCACCTTTTGCAACATGGCTTCCATATTTGGCAATGGATAATTATCCTTTAATGATGATATGTTCAAATTCCTGAAGTCAACACATAATCTTATATCACCATTCTTCTTCCTGAATGGCACTAAGTTTGAAACCCAAGATGAATTCCTAATAGGATTGATAATGACATCATCCCTTAGCTTCAATAGTTCCTCTTGCATTTTTGGAGCTAAGGTTGGATTAATAGGTCTTTGCTTCTACTTGAAAGGCTTGGAATCTTTCTTTAGGGGTATATCATGTTGGAAAAGTTCCTCCCTATATGCTTTCAGGTCATCTTATTCCCAAGCAAAGACATGTCCATACTTTCTCAATAAGGAAATTAACATTCCTTTGACCTTGGGCTTCATCTTCTTGCCCACATAAACCTTCTTAGGGACATTTTCAGTCCCCAACTTTACTTCTTCTAAGTCCTATGGATGG
Organism: Sequoia sempervirens; assembly: GCA_007258455.2. Taxonomy (NCBI): domain Eukaryota; kingdom Viridiplantae; phylum Streptophyta; class Pinopsida; order Cupressales; family Cupressaceae; genus Sequoia; species Sequoia sempervirens. Next base: position 18,814 of record VDFB02347429.1, read on the forward strand.
GTAGCAAGTTTTTTGGCATTGCTTTTGTCCTAATTGTCAAAGACTCTTTCTAATGCCACAAGGCCCTTGGGAATTTTATTTGTCTTCAGTTGAATGACTTCATTTCCAAAGACTATATCCTTCCCATCTATGTTTTTCAGAAAAATCTCCAAAGTCAATCTCTTCACTCTCATACTCATCAAAACATTTGAAAAACTTCAAAATGTCTTCATCATCATTAAATATATGCCAATTCTAAATATTTTCAGGGATTGAAGGCCTTTTTTGTAACTCAACCTTGGAGATACCAAAAAAAGTTATGTCATCAGGCCTAAGTGCAATGTTTGCAAGCATATCTGCCACTATATTTTGACCTCTTTCCATCTAGTCAATTCCAAATTCATCAAATTCTTCAATAGAATCCCATAAAACATTTATGTATTGCTTTAACCTCTTATTTTTGCATGCATATTTGGATCTAACTTGGGATATTACTAACTCAGAATCACATATCACCATTAGTTTCTTTATCCCATGTTTCTTTACTAATCTCAATCCCACTAGCAAGGCCTTATACTCTGTCACATTGTTTGTGCAAACAAAAGAAAAAGTAAAAGAAAACTTGAAAGTATTTCCACTAGGTAAAACCAACAATATACCTACACTTGATCCCTCTTTGGAACTTGCACCATCAAAATACATCATCCAAAGGCCATCTTTATCAAATAATCTTGTAACTTCATTATCAATGGGTGTAAACTGCTTGCTACTTTCTTTAGGCAATTCTTCTACCTTGAACTCATTGATGTTAGTCTCTACAAAATGAACTATATCATCCTTAGGAGCCTGCTCAATCATGTGTGGTACCTTTGATTATCTAACCACTTTGACATCCTTGGAATCAATTAGGAAAGTAGTATAAGACATATCACATTGCATATTGTCCCACATGGAAGCACTCCATTTCTAGAAAACAACATTCCATAGTTGGGTGGGATATCTACCACAACCACATTCATTTTAAACTCATTTTTTGGGAATGCAACCTATCTTTAGGGAAGATAATTTATCACACTGATCATAGGGACTTCCCTTGAGTCCATAGCATACCATTTTCCATGGATACTATCAAATTTTAATCCCATTGCTTCCATGATCTTAGCTAGCACTATATTGTTAGATACCCCTAAATTAATCATACAATTCTTCAAGAAGTTTCCATCAATAATCAATGTTAGAAAAAATGGATTAATATTTCTAGGATAGGCCGTTACTGAATTTCCTAGAAAAATATGAGGGATTTCAATGATTACTCCCTCAACCTCTTTCTCTTTCTTTTCTTTTCCACTCACTTTGGGTGGAGTAGACACCACTTGTTCATTATAGGCTGTAGTAGCACCATTGATAAGGGATACTACCTTTTGTTTATTCTCATCAATTCTCATCATTTCAACTAAAGGAATAAATTTTTTTACTTGGCTAAGCAACTAAAACATATCAACATGAGCATACTTGGGTAGGTCAATTGGGATCATACCTTGTTCTACATTACTATCCTTTTGTTGCTCATTTTTTGTTTCAACTTTAGGCTTAGCGTCCTTTTTAGACTCAAATTTTTTCTTTTGTGCCCACTTTCATAGTAGGAGACTTGATTTCTCCATCAACTCCTTGTTTCTCAAATTTCTTGGCCCATATTTTGTCTTCGTTACTTTCCTTGGTATTAGCTTTATCTCCCTTCACATTATTTTTAGGCTCTTTACCTTTCACATTCTACTCCTTGATGAAGAGGTCAACAGGTTCACCTTGATCACCACCCATTATTCTATTTCTTAGATGATATGAACCTCTAGCTTGTACAGCCAAGGCTACTGCATTCCTTGCAATTTATTCATCTGAAGGTCTCCTTAAAGACACATTATCTTTAGTTTCTTCCAATGTAGACACTCCATTTTCATCATCATTACCTTCATTAGAAAGAACTTGTTGGTGATATGTACTAGCTATATGCCTTTGGCCATCCACATCAAGTTCATGAGACTCCACATCAGATGAACATTCATTATCAACAAAATCAAACCTACCCATGATCATATTTATTTCAACATCATCCTCATGAAAATGATCATAATCTTTTGGCACACCTTCTTCAACTTCAACCAATTGTGCAACTACACATTGGTGAGGAGAATGTGGCAACTGACAAACCATGCACCAAGGGGTCTCATCAGTGAAATTTTTAGATTGTTTTTGCAAAGGATTAGGTGTGACCTGATCTTGTTTACCTTTCTAATTGTTTGGGACTAGCGTTCCATTTTTCCAGTTGGTTTTGTAAGGGTAATCTTGAGCCTTGGGGGCTTTTCACTTTTCTAAAATTGTTGCTTGTTGTTCCCAAGCCCCTTTTCATTCTTAGCCATAGTGTATTTGATATCTTTCAAAGTATCCATCACTTGATCAAAATTTTTATCATAAGGGAGACTTGAACCAAAACCCTTTTCATGTTTATCTTTTTGATTATTTGGATTCTTCAAAATCTTTACATTGTCCCTTCTTCCCACTTTTCCTGAAGCTTTCCTATTGCTTTCAATATTCAAAGCAACCCTGAATGCATCCCTCAACATTTGAGGGTCTTTATCTCCCAGGATATAAGCCATTTTGGTATCAAATGCATTGGAGTAACAAGGCTCACTGAATCATTCAACCTCAAATTCTATGGCAGTCTATTCATAGCTTCATGAAATATGATATTAAAATTAGACACCATTTCATTATGTCCTTTGGTGATGTTAAATTCTTTGAGCATAAAATTGGGGTTACTCTTATCTCCATATTGCTCTCTAAAAACTCTCTTGAATTCCTCCCAAGAGCCAATGCTACCATTAAGAAAGCATCTGTACCAATCTCTAGCATCCTCTATTACAGATTTCATGAACAAATTCATGACCACATCCTCATGTTCCACCCCATAATCATCCACAATTTTTAGAAAAATATCAAATGGTATTTTCTAGAAATTGCATTATTACTAGTGAACTTACTCAACACAACCCTAATGTCATTGCCAATGGGATTTGAGAATCCAGGAATCCCATCAAAACATAACTATCTATACCTTTCCAACAGCATAAGCCACCTATGAAAATGGTTATCTATATCCTCATTATTCCTATTTTCCTCTCCACCCCCTCTCTTGTGATCAACATTTATGTTAGTGAATGGATTGTGAGTGGTATCATTACTACTACTTGTGTTCACATTCTTAGCATTATGAGTGGATTTCTCAATATGACCATTTTTTTGCATCACTTGAGGATGTTGGCTTTATCGTGGAATAAGAAGGATCTTGTGAGCTAGATGTCGCAACACCTTCTGCTGCACATGAAGTTGTAAATAAAGATTTTGGCTTCCAATGGCTTCATAGTACTTCTAGGGTTTTTCACCTAAAAGGAGAAATATGAGCCAAAATGGGAAATGTAAACATTTAAAATCAATGCAAGGATGGATGAAGTATCTGTAGATGTAATGTCTAAATGCAATAAATTGAAAATGAAAACAAATTATTAATGTAAAACCTAAGAAATGCAAGTTATTTGAAAACACATTGTGATATGCAAAAAGATGAAATGAATACAATAAAGAACAAGATAAAGATGCTAAACATAAATTGTGCACCTAGAAACTGATGAAGGATGAAATGAAGATTGTAGATGTCTAAGAAATTTTGGAAAATTTGAGTTTCAAACTAACTGGGACACTTACACCAAGTTGGGCAACTTAGTTCCAGATCAGTGAAACTACTCAGAAATCAGTTTCTACTAAATGGGTATTTAGAACTACAAAAACCTCTGAAAAATAGTGCAGTGGGACTAAGTTGCCACTATTGGTGACTTAGTCCACTTTAGATTTTCTGCAAATCCAAAAGTGGAAATGAAAACCCACAGTCTGCACTCTGTTTTCTAACGAAAACCTAGATCTAAATCTGTAAAAATACCTATAAAACAGAGTATAAATTGATTTCTAATGGGGGGTTTTCCTTGGTAAAACCCCTAGTTGATATTTAAACCTTGAGAGAGATACAATTTTCATAAAACCCTAGCCCTAAGTGTGTCTAAGACTAGGAAGTCTTAAAATGGGATGCAACCCTATTCTAATATGCAAGAATAAGATGCATAAATGAATTTATAACAATGCAAGACTCATTCTAAGAGACACTAAATCACATTAGAAATGAATTTGAATGACATGCAAACCTTCCTTAGGCTGAAGATAGAGAGGAAATGGAAGACGAAATCACTTTGAAAACAAGTCTTTAGGATTGATTTGATGGCTAGTTGCATCTCCACAACCTAGATTTCTCCATGATTCTCCATAGGAATCCATGATCAACCCTTTGAAATGTAAGATCTTGGACAAAAAGTGAGCTTGAAGACCTACAAAATCCCTAGCTTGCTGCCCTAAAGCTTCAAATTTGCTGTAGAAAGACTAATGAATCTTCTTGTGAAAGGTATTTGACTCTTGACTCTTGGATTTGCTTGTTGAAAATGACTTAATGTTGTGAAAAATGACCTAAAAAACATATATTTATAGTCATCAACACCTAATTATTCATTATTTTAACTTCACAGGATGATATCCATCATAAATTTGAATTAAGTTAGTGATTTTCCCACTCAAAAGTGAAAAATACCTCAAAAGGGACTAAGTCGCCACCCTTGGTGACTTAGTCCCCACCAAGGGTTTTTGAGGTAGGTTTTGTGTAATTTGGATGATTTGAGTATTGCTTGTTGGGATTTGTATGATTTTCGAGTGGAATAGGCCTTAAATTCCAAAATAATGAGCATTAGGGGCCTATAAATTCAGTTTTTAAGGGGTGATTGATGCAAAGGGTGTCTAAAATAGGACTAAATTAGACCATAGATTCTACTATCTCATAAGAAGTATAATTTATGTGTCCACAGTTAGCCCCCACTTTAGTGCCTATATGCCTCTACGTGCATATGTAAGCTAAAGGACTCTTAGCAGTGCACTTTACTATATAAGGATACCCATTCAAAAGATGGGAGAATGAAGCCCCCAATGTAGTTATCTGCAAAACCACAACATTAGGAACTATATCCTACAACACAAATTTCTTAGTTGTCCAAAAATCCTTTTGTCTAACTTCTAGAAATCAAATTTGAGGGTAGATATATACCCCCCTTGATTCCACTTGCTTTATGGAGGTAGAATCAAGGTAGCAAACTAGCCACATCGAATAAGGAACATCATATCATAGGAAATTTACAAGTAATATGACACATAATGATAGACAATTGATGATGTTGGGTGTGGAATCATGATTCCAACACATCAAGCAACGTAAAAACATGAAGTTCCCTAGCACCTGTTATGGTGTTGTGAATAGAAATTACTTTATTAACTTTTAAGATAGGAAAAACCCTAATTTTATACATAAGAGTAAAAAAGAATGATAAGAGTTAAAAGAGGTAAAAGTGAAGTATTGGTTCACTTACTATTTCATTTACCTTTCTTATAGCATGAGAGTGATTAGTGAAGACAAAAAGATGCCAAGCAGATGAGACTACTGGCCTGCACAATTGGATGTTCTATGGGACCAGGTGGCACACGACGAGTGCCATCATGAAGTGAGTCAATTTTGCTACCTGTTTTATGTGTTTATGCAATTATTTAATGATTTTTATGCATTTCTATGTTAATTTTGGATGTTGGAAAAAAGTTTGCAAAGTGTCCCATTTTTTCGTAAAGTGTCCCATTTATTTGCAAAGTGTCCCGTTTCTTCCCAAAGTGTCCCAAAATGGATCTAAAGTGTCTAGGGCCTTTAGGAAAGCACACTAGATGAAATTTAGTACACTTGCATGATGAATAAAGTAAAAATGAAAGATATTAGATGATTTTTAGAGAATATTTTTGTGATTTTGATAGGTACCCACCCGCTCATGATAGTGACTAGGGGGTAGGCAGTTGAGATTTTTAAGAGATTTAACCCCATCACTTTCAGCAGAGGAGACAAAGCACCTTCAAGTTGTAGGAATCTACTGGGCATACCTCATGTCCCCATGAGGTACCACAATGCTATGTTGATGGCTCTCTGCAAGCACTGGGATGCAAATACATGCACATTCCACCTCCCAACATGTGAGATGATGATTAGCTTGGAGGACATGCACCGCATTCTTTGTGTTCCTATTTAGGGAGAGCTGGTACATTTCTAGAGAGACCACACCTTCAACGAGCAGAAGGCTAGTTTGCAGTATTTTTTGGATGGTCCAGTGCATGATGAGGGAGTTAGAGGGCGGATTGATCTGCTGATGTTATTGTATTCATGAGTGCCAGTGGTTAGATAGATCATGATGCATATGGTGGCAACTAGTTATCGTCCTCGATGGGCAAGCAACATGCCTTGAGGGAGGACTAGTTCATTTGATTTGAGGGATGATGGAGCATCGTACAATATACACCTAGGGTTGTTGTATCCTAGCACATTTGTATTGTGATCTTGGTCCATTTGTATTCCAAGAGGTAGATAGCATGGTGCACTACACACTTTTGTAGGTTTGGTGCCTAGAGCATATCACGTGTACTAGACTAGTCAACTTCCCATGTGCTATAGTAGTGGGGTATCCTTGAGCCTTCAACTATCCTATACAATGGTTATGGCTGTATGGAGATTTACATTTTTTAGAGTGAGACTGGACTGACTGGAGGAGGATGAGATCTTATGAAGACCTTATCAGTTGATGCTATAGTGGCTAGATCACACGAGACAGTTTAGGAGACTTTAGTTAGATAGATATCTAGTTTGCCACCATGATCATGTAGTACGTCCTTTCTACTATGATCAAGTCATGCAACAATTTAGATAGATTTAGACACCAACCCGAGAATGATTCTTTTGTCATGAGGTCAGTATGGAGTGCCTGAAGACCAAGTGATACAATATAGCTCACTCTAGACCATGTTGCTGAGAGCGGCTTTGACTTCTCAGATCACAACCAACCTCTATTTTTTGACACAAACGATGTCGGTGATACATGGGATTATGAGGAGTGGTGGATGGTATCACAACCAACTCCTATATATCTAATGGATGAGCCTATAGGGGATGTAGGAACACTGCTAGATGAGGGAGATGATAGAGAGGATAGGGCTGAGGAGACACAATATAGAGATGAAGACATATTTACTGATGTCATTGGTGATGAGTATGATGAGGATGTATATCCAGACTATGATGGCTAGGAGGGAGAGGAGGAGGATGAGGAGGAGGAGGAGCCACCCTTGAGTGAGAGTGATGAGGAAACAACTGAGGATCGACATGAGTGGGGAGAGCCCTCTCCCATTCGTATGATGAGATCACGAGCAGTGGCTGCAACAGGCATTAGTACCCATAGTCATAGAGAGGCTAACACGTCTTCCATGCCCCCTGCATAGGATGATGTTGATATTGCTCAACCTACCAAAGATATAGGTCATGCTATTTGATTTTATGCATGTACTTTAGTGTTTACGATCTTTATATATATCATGATGATTTGTACTGATTGTGTATGGTTTCTATTATGTAGGAGTGATGAGAGATTGGGGGGAGTTCTATCATCAAGCAACTATAGAGATAGTGCCAGCATCCATCGACAAGGAGGAGATGGAGTCAGATTATGTTCCCCTACCTATTGTGAAGTAGGATTGAGTCGCTTAGAGCATTCACGAGGTTATGAGAAACATATGAGAGTTTGAGGAGATGACTTTGCTGAGTCAAGACTACATGACAGTCATCTTGTACTCCAGCAGAGGTTGAGAGACTAGAGATAGAGGTAGCACAACTATAGGTAGAGAGGGAGCAGATAGCAGGGGAGCATCAGGTGGCCCTTGGATGGATACACAGCCTAGAGTTTGCACTCAGATTCGGCTGATCATGGTCATGATCACATATGACCGTCACATATATATAGTGTGTTTGAATGGTAATTAGCAATGTGATTAATTAAATAGCCTTTGTAAGATTAGCTAATTAATATCTCCATGATTTAACAAAGTTTATGTGATCTAATTAAAAAATATTGCATTTCCTTTTAAATACAACATGATGATTAAGTATGTTATGCTAAATTAAATGTATTAATGATCTAACTTATCATAACACACAAGATGAATGTGAATAGTATGAAACCTAAAGTAATTATTAAATAATCACCTTAGTACTCAAGACATACTCATGATTGATTTGTAAATAATGAAACAATGTGAAATCATATAGGATATGACCTAATAGCTTTAACAAAATTGCGTTATCATTCATAATATTCAATGGGGTTAGACATAATATCAACGTAAATGCATGGCATTTATAGGTTCCTTAAGGGGTGTGCCATCTAGTTCTGTTAACATGTATGCACCAAACCCAAAAATTTTGTCAACAATGTATGGTCCTAACCAATTAGAACTGAATTTGTCTCGTGAATTTGGGTTGGCATTCACGTTGCACTGATTAGAAAATATAACTAAGTCACCCTTGTGGAATGAGCAAGGGATAACATTAAGATTGTAATGGTGATGCTTCCTTTTGTAATAAGCTTGAAGATGTTCAAGAGCATTAATGTGTTGTTTATCTAGCATCTAAAGCTGGTGTACTCTTTGTTTGCGATAGTGTGTATCATCGACAAGTCATTGAAGATAAATTCTTAGTGTGGAAATCTCTAACTCCAAGGGCATTATTTCTTCACTACCATAGAACAAATTATAAGGTGTGGTCCCTATGGAAGATCAAACACTTGTATGATAAGCCCAAAGTGCATAGTGTAATTGTGTGTGCCAATCCCTATGATTTTTATTAACAATTTAAATCTTCAAAATTTGTTCAAGAACTTTATTAGTTGATTTAGCTTGACCATTAGATTGTGGGTAATAAGGTGTCAAAAAATGATGTTGGATGTTAAAGGTTTCCAAAAATTTCTTCACATCATTATTCTTAAATGGTGTACCATTATTAGAGAATAATGTGGAAGGGAGTCCAAAGCGAGCAATAATGTGTTATAGGATGAAACGACATATTACCTGAGCTATTGTAGATAAAAGAGTAATGGCCTCTACCCATTTTGTGAAATAATCAATTGCGGCGATGATAAAGGTATGGCCAGTGGAAGAAAGGGGTGAAATTTTTCCTATAATGTCCAATCCCCAAACCACAAAGGGCCATATTGGAAGTTGAGTTTGAATTTCAATAGTAGGAGCATGATGTAGATTGCTATGTTCCTGACATTTATGAAATTTTCAAACATAATCAAAGCAATCACATTCCATGTTGTGCCAGTATTATCCAATATGGATAAGTTTTTGAACCAAAGTTTTCCCTCCAAAATTTCCGCCATAAGCACCTTCATGGGCTTGGTGAAGTGTTAGAGGTATCTCAAATTTGTTTAAGCATCTAAGTAAGAGACCATTGAATGACCTTTGATACAACACACTGGTGAGGATTATATATTTAGATGCAAGTTTTCATAAATGAACACAAAGGTTTTTGGTTGTTGGCTTAGGAAAGGCACCACTTTTCAAATAGTTGAATATGGTATCATACCATTCACTCGAGTTTTCCTCATTTTTCATTAAAAATTATTCCATTTTTTTGTCAATCGAAGGTTTCATGATGGGGTGAATAGTAAATGTGATTTTTTTTTAAGGATCTTGAGGGGATATAAAAGAGGCAGCACTTGCCATTGCATCCACAAGATGATTATCTTTTCATGGGATGTTATTAATGGTAAATGTCTAAAAATTCTCTAACAAGTGCATGATAAGATCCTTGTATTTGGATAATTTGTCATGCTTGGCTTGATATGTTCCATTAATTTTTTTAATTACTAATTGTGAGTCACCAAATATTTTAATATCTTTGATACCCATGATTAAAGAAACATGCAACCTAGCATTTGAAATTAGTGCTTCATACTCATATGTGTTCTTTGTACATAGGAAATTTAATTAATACGAGGGAATAGGATTTCCTTTGGGCATAACTAATATCACTCCAGCACCAGAGCCTGTTCTACACTTGGATCCATCAAAGTATAATTCCCATGT